>OY992530.1:141620238-141842738 GCA_963921185.1 Dasysyrphus tricinctus
CAAATACTAATGATATGTACAGAGAATGAGGAACGACATCTAATATTCTGTTCGTGTTGAAATAATGTGTTAATAAAGCAGGGTGATGCAAACAAGCTCAACCTGATGTATCAAATTGAATCTAATTTCATATTTAACTCCAATAAATAGATCCACACAATATTCGATTAACCGGTTAATTTAAAGTACCTGTTTTCGGTATAAAACATTTGTTTTCGGAGTTCTATGTACCCGAGAAACAACCTAAGAACAGTAAAAACATTGAACATTTAAATGCATATAAAAAAACCTAAAATAAAACACATGTATTTGTTAAAAATGTGAAGAGTGGATTTTGTTTAGTTTTGATGGAGTTTTATTGTAATGATTAATGAAAAAAAAACTCCCACTATCATCTTTAATCTCAGACACAAAAACTGGATTCCCCAGCAAAATTTTAAACTACTACTAACTAGTTTTGCTGTTAAATACTGAGGAAAAACATTCATTTTTTGTTTCCGTTCTGATTGCTGTTCGCTGTGTCTATCTGTCTGGAAAAGTTTAGACGAGGATTTTCTGCACTTGCTTTTGAGTAAAGGTAGAACTAGAATAGATGTTCAAAGGGTAGACATGTGCATTCAAGAGGACACAAGCGTCCACAAGCTTTGTTTCAAAGCGAACCTCTGTCTATTAACTCCTACTCTCACCTCCCCGCGGTGAACATCGGGTGCCTAGTACCTTTAACTGAAGATGGGGTTCCAATCCCTGTGGACGGTTTTAGGGGGCAGCAAACGAGAGAGGGGGGGAGGAGTGTTCCAACTAAGGCACTTCTCCTTCATCCAGGCGGCAGCGGAAGAATTCTCAAGATGGAATCAACGGTGGCGTCTACAGTTCCAGTTAGGCTGAACTACTTAGTGAACACCTTATACGGGCTACTACGACATATTCGGAGCTCAGGCCTATAAGGAGCGGTTAATCCAGCTCCCCGCCCTTGGAGTTATATATATAGGGTCTGGTCCTCCAGGTTGGGGGTCGTGCCGTCGGGGTGACTTCCCGGCCACGTAAAGCTATTTTAGTTGCGAAGCATCAACAAGCCTCGGATACGGACGGATTTACTGTTGACGAACCTAGCAAACGAAATAAGGACAACGAACTTCGGATCTGCACGTGGAATGTTCTGTCTCTCTATAGACCACGTGCAGCCGAACATTTAGCGGAGGCCCTAGACTGCTACAAAGCAGACATCACCGCCATCCAAGAAGTGCGATGGGATGGGCCGGGCAAAAGAAAACTGAAAGACTGCGATGTATACTACGGTGACTGTTACCGACCACAAGGGCAGCGTCTTTTTGGATGTGGATTTGTTGTTAGAGGCAGACTGAGGCAAGAGGTCTTGAGTTTCAATTATGTGAACGAGCGCCTCACGACAATTCGCATCAAGGCTAAATTCGCCAACATCAGCCTGATATGCGCGCATGCCCCCACAGAGGAGAAAGATGACGACACCAAGGACGAGTTCTACGAGCTCCTGGACAAGACATATGAGCAATGCCCTAGCTATGACATTAAAATTGTCTTGGGTGATTTTAATGCCAAACTAGGAAGAGAAGACGTCTTTGGTGGCACAATCGGAAGATACAGCCTGCACGACACCACCTCCGATAACGGACTCAGGCTAATCGACTTTGCTGCGGGGCGAAACGTTGTGGTAGCTAGTACGCAGTTCCCGCATCTCGATATTCATAAGGGGACATGGCGAATTCCTGGTCAATCAACCGCCAACCAAATTGACCACATTGCGATCGACGCAAGGCACTCCTCCAGTATCAAGGATGTCCGAACGTTCCGAGGAGCCAACGTTGACTCGGACCACTACCTCGTTGTAGCAAAGGTAATGCTACGGATATCCAGACCAAAGCCAAAACAGGGAAATACTGTCAGGAAGTTCAACGTCGGACGGCTACAGTCGCAAGAAATCGCCAGGTCCTTTTCCGATCGAGTCTCTCGCGCCCTCTTAACTAGTCCTTTGTCGCCAACTGCAAACATCGAGAACCAGTGGAAAAACTGCCAGGAAGCCATCAGAGATGCCGCCTCTGACGTGCTGGGCTTCGCACGACCACCACAGCGAAACCCCTGGTTCGACGAGGAATGCCGGCAAGTACATGCAGCCAAACAACAAGCATACAAAGCGGCGCTGCATAGAAGGACCAGAGCTGCTCGCGAGCTCTACGAGCAGAAGAGGAAAGAGGAACACAAGCTTCTCAGAAAGAAAAAGAAAGAGCATGAGAAGCGCGCGATCGAGGAATTAGAGGGATGCCACTGCAGGAATGAAGTTCGGAAGTTTTACCAAAAAGTAAAAAGAACCTCCCAAGGTTACAAACCCCGAACCGAAGCCTGCAAGGACGATCAGGGGAACATCGTGGTGGAAACGCAGTCGGTGCTGAGGATATGGAAAAATCATTTCTGCAAATTGTATAACGGCGATGACGAACCGAATTCCGCTACCATGCAAATTGCACCATTCAACCTGGACGACGTAGGCCAACAATTCCGTCCACCCGATCTTGACGAAGTGAGGATAGCCATATCTAAACTTAAGTCCAATAAAGCTGCTGGAGCTGATGGCCTTGCGGCTGAGCTATTCAAAGCGGCTGGCGATGAATTGGTTAGGAGTATGCACCAGCTCATCTGTAAAATATGGTCGGAAGAAAGCATGCCCGATGAATGGAACCTCAGTATTGTTTGCCCGATCCTCAAGAAAGGCGATCCTCTGGACTGCACCAACTACAGAGGCATCAGTCTTCTTAATATCGCCTACAAGATCTTCTCTGCCGTACTTTGTGAACGCCTGAAGCCATTCGTCAACAACCTGATAGGTCCATATCAGTGTGGCTTTAGGCCAGGGAAGTCCACCATCGACCAAATATTCGCACTACGGCAGATCTTGGAGAAAACCCAGGAGTTCCAAATCGATACCCACCACCTTTTTATCGATTTCAAGGCCGCGTATGACAGCATCTATAGAGACGAGCTATATAGAGCAATGTCTAGTTTTGGCATCCCTGCCAAACTCGTCCGTTTGTGCAGGATGACGATGGAGAATGCACGCTGCTCCATCAAGGTCGGCAAAGACCTCACCGACACCTTTGATGTCAAAAAAGGTTTTAGGCAAGGCGACGCGCTGTCATGCGACTTCTTCAACATCGTTCTTGAAAGAATAGTGCAAAACTCTCACGTCAACACCAGAGGCACAATCTTTCAAAAGTCCGTCCAATTACTCGCTTACGCTGACGACATTGACATAATCGGACGAACAAAGCGTGATGTCAGTGGTGCTTTTGTGAGCATTGAGAAGGAAGCCAAGAAGATGGGTTTAACGGTGAATGAAAGCAAAACAAAATATATGCTGTCCACAAGAAAGGACACCCAACACCGACGTCTCGGACAGAACGTCACTATAGACAGCTATAATTTTAAGGTAGTCAGAGACTTTGTCTACCTAGGATCCGCTATAAACTCAGCGAACGACACCAGCGCTGAGATCAAACGAAGAATTACTCTTGCCAATCGCTGTTTCTTTGGGCTAAGAAGGCAATTGAGAAGCAAAGCCCTCTCTCGAGCAACTAAACTGTCCCTGTATAAGACGCTTATCATCCCGGTCCTGATGTATGGTGCAGAGGCATGGACACTGCTAACAGTGGATGAGTACGCGTTAGGCTGTTTTGAGAGGAAAATTCTCCGGGTGATTTTTGGTCCCGTCTGCATAGATGGGGAATGGAGAAGAAGATACAACAACGAACTGTATGGGCTGTACAGCGACACCGACCTAGCCACAAAAGTGAAAAGCCAACGACTGAGATGGCTGGGTCATCTAGAGCGAATGGACACCAATGCTCCGGCCCGGAAAGTCTTTGAATCCAACCCCGTGGGACAACGCAGTAGAGGTGGACAGCGTAAAAGGTGGCGCACGCAAGTGGAAGAGGACCTCAACCAACTTGGCGTGCGAAACTGGAGACAGCTAGCTAGAAACCGAGCCGGCTGGAAGAAGCTTGTTGGTTGAGGCCCTGGTCCACCCCGGACTGTAGCGCCACCTTAAGTAAGTAAGTAAGTAAGAACTAGAATAGTCGGAAGCCAACTTAAGTGGTCGTACGAAACCGAGCGAAAACAAGAAATTTATATGACACACACATAATTGCAAAGTGGAACTTTTCGTTTAGTTTTCGTTAAATTTTGGGATCGGACGTGAGAGCGCTCAACGACCGCTCTTTCGTAAGTGGGCGAATGCAAAATCAAAATGGTGGAAGCAAACTAATAAGAACTTGGCGCTTGGTGCATAGTTTTCAACTTTTTTTTTCTGTTTAATGATGAGTGAAGTCAAATCAATTTTCTTTTAATCAATTTATATCACATCGAATTTTAGTGGTTTCGCAAAATAAATAATTAAAAGCATATCACTCTGTGATGTGAATAGGTATGAGAAAATAAACATTGAATAAACAATTATTTATTTTTTTTTTCAACTCAAACCACTTAAGTGCATTATGGGTTACTTGTGAAATTGACGTTTCGGAAAGCTACTGTTCGGTCAGTTCTGACATTAGCTTCCGACAGCTTCCGCCTATTCTAGTTCTACCTTAAAGGTCTGGTCAAATAGAACGCGATCCAGCGGCAAGATCAATAGGGACTATCGTGAATAAAATTTCCCACGGAATTTTTCCAACCGTCGAAAACTGGGGACGTGAATTGTGGTGGCAGTTTCTCTCAGAATTTATTGGCATCGAAAATGAATATTCCATGACCGTTGGGCTACCATTTTGATCGAACAAATTTGAACCGGCAAGGAACATTGGAAAATTGTGGGCATTTCCGTACTCATTTCAATTTGCTGTCTCTCATTCAGGCATAGATTTTAATAAGTATCTAGATCACCAACATCGTTTTCAAAGTGAAGCTCGGCAGACATTTTGGTGCAGGCAAAAACAAAAACAATACAATTGCGTTTTTTGTGCTGTTGCTTTTTTGCGGAGCAGATTTTTTCTTAAATTTATTTAATTGTATATCAAAAGTAATTTTTAATGCCTAGCTCGTGTACCTAGTGCTTATGGTTGCACAAACAGAAATAAGAACGAATGGTATTTTGCCATCTTTATTTGAGAAAATAATTAAAGCCTTCTTCTTATACCAAAAAAAAAAAGTGTAAAAGATATCAGTGTACAAAAGCAAGACTAGACAAAATGACAAAAATGGATACTCCCATAACGTCATCTGTATGTTTTTAAAGCCTTAAAAGAATTTTTTCAACAAAGTGGTAATACACCGAGCAGAAATTCTTCTATATACAATTTACGGGTTAACAATTTAGAACTTGTCAGCACTTGATCGCACACAAAACACATTTTATGAATTTTTATCTAATGACATCGCGAATTATTTTCAACAATTTTCCAATTGCAATAAGAACAACTAACAATTTCAACTTTTTCTTATGCTACATTTCCACCTAATGCTAATCTGAGATTTAATAATATTTACCTCAAATCTCCTTAAAATCTCGGAGATTTACCATATAAATGTATTTCGTAAATCTTGAAGATTAGAAATTAATCTTGTTAAATCTTCATAGGACAAATAGTTTTACAAATCGAACTAGCTTATTCTTACATGGTGCTGAACGATTCATTCGAGACTCGCATTCAGTTCTTTATGAAAATGAGTAAAACAATAATATTCGAATTTTTCAATAGTTAATATTAGTTCTAATAAGAACTTTTCTTAGTACACATGTGCAGTTTACATGTGCTCCGTATTTGTCCATAACTTTTAAGTCCAAATGTTTTTTTCTTTGGCGCCATAGTCAAAATTACTCCATATTAATCGGACTTTTCAACTGCATAGGTGGTGGAAATTTGGACCAATCCCCATATATTTTTGCCCATTCTCCTTTGTTTTGGAGCGTGAAACGTACGATGGTTTCAAATCTTTATTTGATAATCTCTGGTTAATAGCATGTGTGTCACCAGCGTCTAAGTCCGTGTTTCCGAAGCTTTTTTTTGCAAAAATGACAGAAGTGCTTTTAACACGATAAACAGAAACAAGGTATGCTCATTATGCGACATCTTGGTGCTTTTGTGACGTACCAATCATCTTTTATTATTATTTTCTTATTTAAGTGAAACTATAATTAAGAATTAAATAATCAAACGAGTTATTTTTGAGGAATAAGAAGCTTTAAAAATAGAAGAACTAGTAAATACAATCCATTCAATTAATTTTATTTCGCTGTTCATGGTTGTGACGTCACACACCTAATGAACATACCTTGTTTCTGTTTATGGCGTATTTTTAACTTAATAACTCGTTAATGAACTTAATTTGGTTAGGTAGTTAATTATCTTGAAATTTCTTTAATTGATAAGATTTCACACTTAATTAACTGACTAAAGATAATTCGCGTTTTTTTGCTTTTATGAATACTGGTATAGGTTGTTTACACCATTTTGATATAATTTTTTCCTCTGAATATAGCTTTGGTTTGAAAATGGGATCTCATAGTGCTGAGGTGGCAACGTCATTCGTGCGTAAAGCCTAGTTTACAGTTCCCGTGCGCAAAAAAAAATCTATGCAAATACTCTCGCATGTCAAAAATAATTGAGGTGAAATGTAAAATTAATTCTTTGCATGATTGGTTTACAGTTTCATGCAAAAAAAAAAAACAATGCTGTCATGGAATGTCAAGCAAAACAATGGACCGGCAATTGATTTGCATGCGAAAAAAAGTGTGGTGAATAAAATATTTTTTTTTTTGATGGTCGGTTTATACTTCCGAAAAAAAAAATATATTCACCTCAAGGCATTATTTGCATGCAAATGGTTTTCGCATCCAAAAATAATTATTTTCCATTTTTAGGCCTATAGCTTGTCAATTAAGGGTAAATTAATGACTCAATGGGTGGTTTAGGCCAAAGCAAACGTTCTTCGCCTTGAATATTATTCAACTTGGTGCGCAGAATAGGTGGAAAATCGTTTCGAAAATTTTGATTTTTTTTTCGCATCGGAACTGTAAACTATGCTTAAAGCTCCAATGCGTCTTACTTTCTCGCTAACCGCTGCATCGATTTTGATCAAATTTGTATAAGGCTTAAGAAAAATCTGTTTTTTTTTACATGGGAGCCGGGCACTAAAAATTACGTATCTTAACGAATTCACATCCAGATCCCACCCTGATACTTGTCATGTAGTTTTAATATTACCCATGTTTTTTTGGAAAAGCTATCCGTAGTACAGTCGCATTTTACACGAATAACAAAAACAATATCGGCAGTATCGAACTAGACTGAATAGAATTTTTGTGTTTCGTTATTGGTACGATTGATAATTTTTGTATCTTGAACTCCCGAAGGCTATGTTCGTAGAGTAGAGTTATGTTGAGTGATTTGGCCCTATTTAGATTGTTACTTTTGGCTTCGTCATGACGATGGCTTTGTAGTTGAACTCAGTGAGGATAAAATCTTACCCATAAACTCATCCGCATGGGGCGTAGTGAGCGAGGGTCTATCATAGGCGCATGGTTGTTAAATAAGTGCAAATTGTAAAATTTTGCATTTTTATATATTATAAAGGTGACCATTAAGATATATTCTGCGAACTGTCAAACGTAAAATCGTAATTTCGAAAAAAAGTTGACTAAAAAGTCCTCGTGTAATAGCAGACTAAATGACGACTTTTTTATTTTGACCATAGTCTACCAACAAGCCCCTACACCTTTTTTTCTATTTTAAAGCTGAAAACCAATTTTCGAATCTGAAAATGGGAAACAAAGAAGAAAGGGACACAAACATTTAATTTAAATCATAGAATATATAAATATATAGTTATATTTCATATTTTCCGTCAACATAAGTTAGTTTTTGACCAATTTGCCCATTCTCTTGTTTACAATTGTATGTATTTGTAGTTACATTCCCATTCGAAAAATAGATGTGAATTGTAACACAACAACCGCTCCTAGTGGATCTGAAGTGCTGAATGACGAGCTGATTCTATGTGTGCGTTATGCACTTTTTTCACTCTAACTTTGCAAATCTAATCCAGCCGTTCGTTTCAGCTTGTAGGCAAATACAAATGAAAATCCAGACGAGATTTGCCATTTTAATTTGATAATCTCTGGTTAAAACTACAATGGCCGCATTCATCAGAAAATTCAAAAAAATTTCGTTTCCCTTTCAAGCAAACGAGTCCGTTTTGGATCCGCAAACGTAGTGAAAAACGTATGAACGACTACGTCTTCGGATCCTAATAGCCGCGTTTTATTATCACTCATAACCCATATGGTTCACCTCGTGAAAATAAATCGATGTGGGTTAGTGCAAAAGCAGTGCTGTATATCAGTCTCTTTTTTTCTTATGTTTATTTGTTTTTCATGTAAGCACTTGTCTCTTTTCCTCTCTATTCCTTATACTGCTGACAAATCGCTGACATCCATTCACAATGGTAAATAGCCCTCTGCCGGCCAGAGTGAAAACCTCTATCTGGGTTATTGAAATTAACCTCGATAGAAACCTAGATCCCATGTTGTTTTTTTAATACATGTTAAAAGATAACCTCGACCCAGACCCAGAGATAATAAAACGCAGCTAATGTTGATTCTCAAAACTTCGTTTTACGGCTCAGACTAGTATGGAAATTAGACTCACAGCAGACCCACTTGCGCATGTATTGTAAGATAAATAATTCACCATACCTAGCAAGTACCGAAACCAAGAAGTATGAAAAGGAATTTCCACAATCGAGGAGTTCTACACTACTTACATGCTACAACCACAGACGAAGGACAAAAAAAGAACAAGAACTTTTTTTCTTCCAACGAACACATTTACTTAGGATTTATACAAATGTTTACAAAAATGCACTAATTTGCACTAGCATTAAAACTTTTATTTTATTCGAAACTTGAAAATTCAGGATGAGTAAAATTGAGAACGAAATTATCTGTTTCTTTTCAAAAAATAAGCCAAGCAGTGTTCTTCACATAATAATTTGTCTAACTATTCGAATCTTCTAGAGAAACAAATGTAACACGTAAAATTAAAATGTTAATAGTTTCTCACTTTAAGATCTTTTCTTTTCAGCTAAACAAGTTTCACTATTCGCAGCGTGCGTCCACTTCTATCACTTATCTGACGGTAAACTTCAATTCTCATTTAAATTTGTTTGCATTTTTTTGGCATAACGCATCATCCATCTCTTTCATCTGAGTTTTCAGACATTAATTTTAATAAATATCCAGATCACCAACATCGCCTTCAAAAGTGAAGCTCGGCAGCCATTTTGGTGGATGCAGAAACAACAATACAATTATTGTGTTGTGTGTGCTGTTTATTTTTTACGGAGGTGATTTTTTCTTAAATTGAATATTTGTTTAATCCATTTGTTTATTTTGGTCAATATTTCAAAACATTAATATTTTTCACTCCACATTGGACCCTCGCTCAAAACAACCTAATTTGCTAGAAGAACAACAGTCGATAACATTGATAGCCTCCCTTATATTTTATATTAGGAGTGTTTTTTTGCAAGTCCGGGGGAATCGGACGAAAAAAACGACTTCGGGGCTAAACGACGCCATTACAGAAAAAAAATAGAATTTCCATACAAATTATCGATAACATGTATGAAATTCATGCCGGTAACACAGTTTTTTTCTGGGCTAAGGTCAAGACCCGAAAATTCTCTGGGCTTAGCTTAGCCCGAAGGTGCTTAGTTGTTGTTGCTTTTAACATTTAAACTGCTTAGCCCCGAGGTCGTTTTTCACCTATTAAGATAAACAGTTTTTGGCACTTCTTTAATAGCTGTTTTTTTCCTTGCCCGAATGGGCTTGGACGAAAAAAACGACGTCGGGGCTAAGCAATTTGCATTTTAAAAGCAACAACAACTAAGCCCCTTCGGGCTTAGCTAAGCCCAGAGAATTTTCGGGGCTTAATTTAAGCCCAGATAAAAACTGTGTTACCGGCATGAATTTCATACATGTTATCGATAGTTTGTATGAAAACTCCATTTTTTTCTGTAATGGCGTCGCTTAGCCCCGATGTCGTTTTTTTCATCCGATTCCCCCGGGCTTGCAAAAAAACACACCTAATGTAAACATACGGAATTGTATTTGTATCAGGGATGAAAAATCGTGTTTCAGCAATGTATCGAAAGATAAAAATAAAGTGTATCGAATTGTACTTTTTGATTTGCTTCATCAAAATAATATTTTGTCCACATTTGCTGTTATAGCCTAGTTAACAGTTCGCGTGCGAAAAAAAATATATATGCAAATATTCTCGCATTTCAAAAATAATAGAGGTGAAATGCAAAATTAATTGTTTGCATGATTGGTTTACAGTTTTATGCAAGAAAAACATTACTGTCATGCAAAACAATGGACCGGCAATTGTTTTGCATGCGAAAAAAGTGAGGTGAATAAAATATTTTTTTTGTATGGTCGGCTTATACTTAAAAAAAAATATTCACCTCAAGGCATTATTTGCATGCAAATGGTTTTTGCATCCAAAAATAATTATTTTCCATTTTTAAGCCTATAGTTGATTAATTAAGGGTAAATTAATGACTCATTGGGTGATTTAGACCAAGGCAAACGTTTTTCGCATTGAATCTTATTCAATTTTGTGCACAGAATAGGTGGCAAATACACTTTTGCATTGGAACTGTGAACGTAGGTATGTTATGTACCTATGTCCAATTGGTTAAATAACTTGGGCAATTCTCTTTATTGTTTGTTATGTAATTAAACATTATTAGGTACATAGGAACATATGTATTCGAAACTTTTATTACAAAAGTGTAGGAATTTGTTGCAATACCCTTCAGTTTTGCGAGATTTTAATTTGAAAAATTTAATGTTTTCGATTTTTTAATTGCGAGATTGTTGAAACCTGGACTTAAATAACATTTTCTTAAATCTTCTCGAACAAACTATCTTATGGCCATTTGCACCGACCTCTTTTAAATACTTATTGCTTCGTTTAATTTTAAAATGACATTTATCGGTTGCACCAACAACTTCTAAATTTAACAGGCCAATAAACGAACCAATAAACTAAAGTTCCATTTTCCTCCAGATAAATTTTAAAAGCAAGTTTAAACGAACATATCTAACTACCTACAAACAAAATAATTCAATTTTAGTTGACGGAATGTTGTTAATAGTACAGGTAAAATAGTACGAAAATTCTTTCGAATAAAAAAGAATTAGTACCATCATGAAACTTGATGAAAACGTTTTATGTACTATGAGAATGAAAAATCAAAAGAGTCTATAAAAATATTTCACATGGAAGGGTGTGTTTTTTGAGGGGGAGAGGGGGAAAGTTGTGGTGTATCAAACAGAAAAATTTACTTTGGTGTAACCTAAGCATACGACACATGTTTTTAAGGTAGTTTTAAATGCTGAATCAAATAACACCAAAATCAAGTCGATATGGCCTCCTTGAAAAAAGTCATTGTCATTTTTAGGTCACGATGACTATATTTCAGTTTAAAAGTAAATTAATACCGGAAACCAGTTGAAAATAATGGTCCGTAGATGAAACTTGGCATCAATGGTTCATTTGTCATGAAAATCAATAATAAGAAGAGTCTATAAAAATATCTGTTGTTAAAGGGTGTATTTTTGGGGAGTTGGGGTAGTGGTGGGATTATTACCTATAGAAATATTTCGCTGGGAAGGGTGTGATTTTTGATGATAGGGGGAAGTGTGTGGTTATTTTTCAAAAAACTGGAAAAGGATGGTAACCCTCAAAAAACTTGGTAAAAGTGTTTCATTTACTACGAGAATGAAGAATTTACGGAGTTTACAAAAATATCAAGAAAGAAAGGGTGTTATTGTGGCCTTGGGTAAAGGGTGTTATCTGTTTTTGGAAACAATTTTAGTTTTTAGAAAAAGTTTTATACATTCCTTCACCCATAAAAACATCCTTCTACCATATAGATATTTTTATAGACTCTTTTGATTCTTCATTCTGGTAGTTCATAGCACATTTTTATAAAGTTTCATCGTGGTACCATTTTTGTCACAGGTTTTATGGTAATAATCCCACCACTTCCCCAACCGTCACTCCAACCCTAAAAAAAAAACACCCTTTAACCACAGATATTTTTATAGACCCTTATCATTATTGATTTTCATGACAAATGAACCATTGATGCCAAGTTTCATCGACGGACCATTATTTTCAACTGGTTTCCGGTAATATTTAACTTTTAAACTGAAAATATAGTCATCGTAACCTAAAAATGACAATAACTTTTTTCAAGGAGGCTATATGGACTTGATTTTGGTGTCATTTGATTCAGAATTTTAAACTACATTAAAAACATGTGTCGTATGCTTAGGTTGCACCAAAGTTAATTTTTCTGTTTGATACACCACAACTTCCCCCCTCTCCCCCTCAAAAAACACCCTTCCATGAGAAATATTTTTATACACTCTTTTTATTTTTCATTTTCATAGTACATGAAACGTTTTCACCAAGTTTCATGAAGGTACCAATTTTTTTGTTTTATTTATCCTATTTTACCTGTACTTTAATTCCAAATTAAAATAACGAAGACGGTGAAGGCATTTTGTTTCCTATTTATAATTCACTACTTAAATAAATAAATTATTCCAAAAAAATTATAGACTGGTCATCGTGTGTTCATCTGATAACGAACTAAACCAAAAAATGGCGAGACGTCGAAGAGTTGTTCAGGTTCACAGAGAAATTCATTTCCTGAATTCAATGACGTCGCTTTAAAACATTTGTTCATAATTTCCAAGTGTTTCGAAAAAATTTTAGTGTTAGTTGGTATCTATTTCAATAGTTTCATAATTTCTCTGAAAAAAAAGAAAATAATAATTAAAAAAACACCAAGATAGCGCATTGGCTGTATCTAATGTATTCATATTTTCCTAATTGCTATCTCACTTGCACTGGTTAAATTTTTTCGTTCAGTTTAAATAACATATGATAAAATCCAGGGGTGGTTCATGAACTGCATTTTAGCTAAAAAATGCGCGAAAGAGATTGGTGCAACCCAAATAAATTTATCAGTCCGATAAATTTTAACTCCATTTTAGCAAAAACCGCTTTTAGTGAATTTTGGTGCAACTGGGCATTAATCATTTTTATTTCTTCCGTTATATACAAAATTTAGCCTAGGTTCCACAGTGACAGTAAATATTTTGAAAGGTCATATTATTTCTTTTTAATTTATGTTATGTTTTTCGTTGAATGCAAAAGTGTATCGAATTTTATAAAAGTGTATTTATGTACTTTAGCAGAGTCGAGTGTATTGAAAAAAGTACAATTGTATTGACTTTTGCAACCCTGATTTGTATATTGAGTTACAAGATGATATAGACTACCTGTGATTAAGAGACTAGAAGGGGGTTAAGTTAAAGATCTCCTTTGTTAATTTTTCGTGAATATTTTGAAAACTAAGCATATTAGCGGAAAAGTATGCACCACAAAATGAAATAATATTTAAATTTCCAACAAAAATGTTTTATTCAAATTTTCGATGGGAGCAAGATTAAGAAAGATACGGGGAGTAGAAATTTCAAACATTTTAAAAACAATTGGGCCTATTCGGCGTGATCTTTTATTCTGCTATTCTGTTATTCTGCTATGAATTTCCATACGAAAGTTTAAGCTGTCAAAAATTCTTTTATGAACTATGATTTTGGTATTCGGCATGCAACATCTGTTATTAAATCTGCTAAAAAATCTGTTATGAACTGCCAAACTTTCGAACTCATAACAGAATCTTTTACAAATTGCATTTTTGGTATTCAGCATGCCAAAATCTGTTATAAAATCTGCTATAAATCATAAAAGAATAAAAGACGAACTTCTGTGACTTTTATCATAAAATATTTCAATGAGAACACAGTTATATCAAGTAAAAATTGATATTTCGTAAACTAAATGTTCATAAAAGGAGACAAATGTAAGAAAATATATTAAAAAATAGTTTAAAAAACAAATTAGCAAATTAAAATAAAATTATCTTTGTAGAAGAAAGCGCAGGACACATGAAAGCTCGCTGCATTTGATCAACAAGCTCCTTCGGCTAAGAGGAGTCTGTTGAATGTCCCTAACAGCCCCAGTAAGTTTAGCTATTACACGAAAACGCCGTTCAAATGACCTTACAAAAAGAATAGAGTCCTTGCGACTATTTGCAGAAGATCAGCACGACAAAGTGGAAGCGCCAAGAAACGACGATCGTCATCACGATAGCCCTTAGCCACACTCAAAAACAACTTAATTAAAAATATTTCTGTTTTATTTATTAAAGCTAAAACTAAACACTGAACATAACACATTTTACTGCTCAGAATTATTCTTGTAAAAACGCTTCTGGGAGTTGTATTCCATCAACCAAATTGAATCCACTCTAACGGCAACATCATCCAACCTCCTGGCCGTTGGTGGTTTCTCCTATTCTCTATAGATTTCTTCGGTCTTAGGATAAGTCTCTTTTTAGATGCAACACAGAAAAAATAAATGAAAATATATTTGCCAATTTTTTTTTTCAACGAAATTCATAACAGAACAGCTGATTATGACAACAGATTGTAGGTCTGTTCGTTAACTGATTTCGTTTTCGAAGTTTTATAACAGAGTTTTATAGCCTTTTCACACCGAACCCAAATATCGGGCGAAAATATCGGTTTTGGAGAAAAACCTAATCGAAAACACAAGTTTTATCATACATTTTTTGTAGCTTCAGGTTTTCGTAAAACACAAGTTTTATATAAAACCAGTCGAAAACATGTTGGAATTCAGAGATGAACAAAACAAACATACCTTTAAATAAGTTCAGCGCCTATTGAAGTGTCAAAAAAGATAAATTGAAAACAGCTGACGGAATTCTGTCATATCAAATATATAAATTCGAATTTCAAAATAAATAATTTCATTTAAAATTGATAAATAATTGTTTGTGGCAATTCAAATTGTTCATATGTATCCTGTTTATAAAATAAATCACCGTTTTTATTTCAAAAAATGGAAGAAAATAAAAAAATTGTGCGTGGTTTGTGTAAAAAAAACTAGAATGTCAAACGAAAACGTGTAATGTTCAGTGTGAATGGTTTTCGGGTTTTTGAAAAGTTTTCGCCGAAAACCTGTTTTGGGGTTTGGTGTGAAAACCCTATTATAAAAGTTCGAACACCTGAATAGGAATCATAAAAGATCTTTTATGCTGAAAATCTTTTATGATTCATAACAGAAAATTCATAGCAGAATGTGCTTGCTTACACGTGAAGAACGAAAGTGTTCAGATGTGAAGAAAATTATTCTGCAGATTTTGTTCTCCTCTTTGTGTTTTTCGTATTTTCATAATGAAAGACACGATTTGATTGGTTGGATTGGATAGAAAAAGCAACACAAAAGAGAACGTCAATTTTCTACACCGAATATTTTCAAATATTTTTAAATATTTCATCCCCCTCCCTCTTCTGCAAGTTACCCCGCTCACCATCACAAATCGCAGAAAATGCTTGAATTTCTTCACGTGTAATCAGGGACAATAACAGATGTGGCAGAATAGGCCTAAATGTTACTGTCTAATCTAATGTGGTTTTCCTTTCGACCAAAAAAGTCGACTTTTTTCTGATTTTTTCGACCTGAGATCAACTTTTGCTTTCCATTCAACCAAAAAAATCGATTTTTTTTCGACCTCAGGTCGATTCTTCAAATCTCAATTTTTAGCAAGATTTACACGCATTTGCACACACACCAAAATAAACTGACATTAAATCTGAACGTATTAGTTTGCATTTGGCATTTCACAGTGTTGTTTACTTTCGATCAGAAGGTGGTGTTTGTTGGACAAATTCATCAATAGAAAAATAGTCACTAACACAATTACAAAAGCAAATCAAATCTCATTTTGTGTTCTATTTACCACTAAAAAATTATGATCTGACCACCAAATCTGAAATAGTTGAATGGAAAAACCACATAACATAATCAATGCGTTTTGATCAATTTACCCGGAAATAACGGAAAAAGAGAGTAGATATTCCGTGCGTTCAAGGATTCAGATATCTGAATTTTTGCGGTTTCTGATTGGTCGGCTGTCATAAAAATTCTGAAAATTCAGATGACTTTTAGTTGCGTTTGCTTACGTTTTTCAGATAAAACTTTTCATCTGAAAATTCAGATGACAGCTAAAAAACAAGACAAAAAAAAAGATCTGCACATATAAATTGTACTTTATAGTCGATGCAGTTATTTTTGTGCTCTGTTGTCGGCTGGGTACGGCATGTTGGCTTTTTAATTTTTAGTTTTTCTTGTAAGTGAATAAAATCAATTTATGATTATAAATACTGTATTTTTACATGGCATTTCGGCTTTAGTTTTTATTTGACAGAATAACAAGAAATTATAGTTTTCACCGCTTTTATTAATAATGGGGGCTATCGTGAATAAAATTTCCCACGGAATTTTTCCCATCGGCGAAGACTGGGAACGTGAATTGTGGTCGCAGCTTCTCTCGGAATTTATTGGCATCGAAAATGAATATTCCAAATGTGAACCTGTAAGGAACGGTGAAAAATTGTTGGCATTTCCAATTTTAGAAGATGGGATAAATTCCGTGGGAAATTTTATACACGATAGCCCCCAATAAATTGGGATCGGTGAAAGAGCCGCGAGAAGACTTTCATTTGGAAGTAATACGTGTTAAGATTTATTAGTTGGCTTCAACTATTTTCGAAAATATTAATCCAAATAAAAACAAAGAACAAGCGTTTTCCAGTGAACTTAATAATAATAATAATAATAATTTTAACTTAATTTTTTAATTTAATTTTTAATTATAAAATAATTTTAATTTATATGCCTGTAAGACCTAAGGTCTTTTTAAATGCAACCTGAATTGCACGGCACTAGTTAGAAAGAGTAGGAGGATAGGAAAGATTTGGGACAGTGGATTGAGATCAAGGTGTTTATTATCTAATTTAATCTCACGGGTGGCGTCCAGTTAAGCTGGGAGAATATAGAAAAGAATGCTGCCTAGAATGGGGCTCGAACCCACACCTCTAAGCTAGCAGTCAAGCACTACATCCACTGCACCATTGCCACCCGAACTTACATATAACTTCATTCCAGAGTCACTAATTCTTGGTTTAAACTTAATTTCAATTTTTGATTTCCGACAAAAAAAGTACTTTTTATATTCGCTTCCAGTAAAATCAGAAAGTAAACACTAAAATTGAATGGCTGAAATTTTAGATTTTTTGTGCATTCAACGTTACGTTTCAGTACTGAATTTTCAGATTTCTGTCGATGAACGCGGTCATTGACTCATGGTCATTCCAGTGACGTCGTGCGAGGTACGAGCAAGTTGGGATGAAACGAAGGTAGTTGTGTTTAAAATGTCCTTATTTTTTTTTTTGAAACAGTGTTTATTTTCATATGGAAAACACTGTTTATTGTTTCTTCACAAGTAAGAAATACACATGATATTTCCAAGTTACTGGCCAGTACTTTATGAAATAATTTTAGGACATATAATGAGACAAAAATCAAATAAGGTGGATGGCGTATTTCACCCTCCTTTTTATGCGGGGGAATAAATTCCCAACACATTGAATTAAAATACAGAAAATAGCTATTTAAAAGCAACGGAAATACTTACAATACTGTGCTCTAGCTTTTTGAAAAGGATTTATTAATATACAAATAATCATATCAAGTATTTTTTTTTAATTCGTTTGTAAACTCAAATTTAATAAAAAAAAAATGAAAAAAAATTAGTTTTTATTCTTTATTTTACTTTATAAAGTAGTCAATAAATGGTCTTTTATTATTTAATGTTGTTACAAGCCTTCAGTTGATTGCTGAAAACCAGACGTTTGTAGGGTTTTTAGTTTTTGAGAAAATTGAAAATTATGACAGCATCTTCTTTGTTAAGAAATTAATTTTGAAATACACATTAAATTTTCAAAAAATAATTTTAAAAATATTGGTAACGTGAAATTAATTGGCTGTCGGAAACCATACCAGAAAAAACTCAAATTTGGGAAACTTGTGAGAATTTCAGGTTACCAAATAGGCATAATGTTATTTAAACTTTTTAGTAGTCTCAACGTAGATTGTATGAAGATATTTCAGATCTATTTCCATAAAAAAAACAAATCCCCTGATTTAAGCTTTTTTAACTTCCCATTGGAAGTTATTGTAATTGGTCCGATTTGTCGAATCGAAAATTTTGTCATATCTTCACGTTTCGAGCTTCTTATTCTATGTTGCCACCAAAGGTTTATCCCAATTCAGATTTAATAAATCTATTTGGTGTTTCCACCGCACAAACAAATTTAAAAAAGATTTACTTTGACAGCAGATTTAAAAATGCAAATGGTGTTTCATTTTTTCTTATGAAGAGGAAGTGAGATAGAATGTTTCCTTTGTGAAGAACTAAATTTAGCCATGAATGAATCCTTTAGCGCCATACAAGAATAGGTTAGTTTGATTTGTAAAAGTATTTGTCCTAGGAAGATGTAACAAGAATAATTTCTAATCTTCAAGATTTACGAAATATATTTGTATGGTAAATCTTCGAGATTTAAAGAAGATTTTAGGTAAATCTTATTAAATCTCAGATTGGCGTTAGGTGATTTTTAGAAAGATGTCTGTGTTTGTACGTACGTTCGTACGCTTTTTTTCGTTCACCATATCTCAAGAACGAACAAAGATATAGACTTCGGATGAATTTTATTTTTTAGATAGTAGTTTCATTACGTGCAGAAAGGTCTTTTAAAAAAATTCAATGAGCAGTTTTTTTTACTATAGCAATTTTAAAAAATAGTTGTTGAGTTTCTTTAGTCCTGAATATCTTCAGAACGAATCATGCTATCGAATTCGGGCTATTTTTTACTTGCGATATAGGTACTATAGGGCAAGTTTTGTATTCGTGCAAAAAAAAATTTCGAGATAACAATCAAACATGACATTACGATGATAGAGAACACGAAAAAAGTGGGTGGCAGAATTCTGTCTGTCTGTCTGTCTGTCTGTATGTACCTCAACCTACAGCCTAAACCACTGAAGCGATTTTCTTCAAATTTTGAACTTAAGGTTTTTTTGTAACTCTCCAGAGGGGAAATTGAAATTTTTTTTTTAGCTCAAAAAATAACGGTACTTGCCATACAACCGTTAAGGAAAAGCTTATTTATCTCAAAAACGGCTCCAACGATTTTGATAAAAAAAATCAGTGTATTATTATAGATATGATATACCTTTTAGTAAGAAAAAAAATCACCAAAAACATTTATTAACGGTACCTGCCATATAACGGTTTTTTTTATTTTTCATTTTCTCATTAACCGCTGATCCGATTTCAATGAAATTTTTTGCACAAAAGCTTTGTTAGAATATAAATAATACTGCATACCAAAATTTTTGAAAAAATAAATTTTGGATTTTTAAAAAAAGATTCAAAATTTTTTTTTTCAAAATTCAATATTTCAAAAACGGGTTGATGAATTGTTTTGAAATTTCAGTTTTAAATGTATATTAATATATACTCAAAATTGGCATACCAAATTTTTTTTTGAAAAATGTTACAAAAAATGTATATATAAAAAATTAATTTTTAAGAAAACGGCTCCAACGATTTAAAATTTTTTTTTCATATATTCATACTTTTTCAAGTAATCAAATGGCATACTTTTTTTTGAGCTCTAAGTTATTTATCAGGCTGTTTATACAATTAAAAGAACGATTTAAATGCTTTTTATACTTTTTCCAAATTACTTGAATATTTTTTAAAGTTCTTAAGCCCCACACAACTTGAACATAAGAGCAAGTACGTGCGATCCAGTCGTGCATTTTATTTTCTACGCATATTGACTTAATAAAGAATTGGTAAAAATATAAAAACATATCGCCGCCTGAGTACTTAAATGCCCCATAGACCACTTTTGCGGGAAACTGAGCTAATGATGAAGTTGTACTAAATCGAATTTTCTCTATCGTTTGCTGCTATACCCGTTGTTCTATCTCTATTATTAAGCGAGTTACAAAAACCATATTTGCTCCATAGACCACATATTTTTGGGTACTTTCAGTGCTTATCTGCCACATTTAAAAATGTACACTACGTGGGGCACAATTTTTAGAAGAGTTCTGAAAATATAGCTTGAGTGCTTAATTTCCCCATATCAAAAGGAGATTTTTTTTACTAAAGAGGAAAAAACAAAAGTGCTAGAAAAAACATTAAACAAGAAAACTCTTTGAAACATTAATTGAACTTAAAACAACGTATAGTAGAAGAAATTTTATAAGCAAAACCGAATGAAAATGTATTTTTTAAGTTTTTTAAGTTTTTTTCACAATTTAGTATTAAAATAACGGTATGCACGGATCTATTAAAAAAGGCGGAAGTGGTACGAAGTCCATGGAGTCTTATTAACAATAAGAGGAAATTTAATGAAAGGGATGTTCCTCCTACAAGAATGGTCATAATTCTTGGGTAATTTAAACAAAATATTAGTATGAACATAATTTGGTATTCCTAAATTCTTACATATGTACATACATAAATACTTACATATGTTCAAAAATTCCTCATACTCTCGCTTCAGCTTGATCAAAACAATTTGAAATTTATTTCGTTTAATTCTAGTTATGTTTTTGTTTTGCAAGAGTAAAAGATTTTAAGAAATATGACTTATGTATGTATATAAAATCAATTAAAATTTGCGTGTGTTTATCATGCGTGGCATTGTATCAATATTTGTTCGTGTCAGTTTATATTTGTCAGATTTATTTCATAATAGCTGTATTTTATTTTCCCCCAGATCTGATCTGGATTGGATTTGCATACGAAAATACATGTATTACAAAAACAACACAAAATCCAACTTTGATTTTGGATTTCGATTTACAAATCCATACTGACCACACACCCTTAGCATTTTCTTGCAAAAATTAGTTTTTTCTCTGACGTGTTTGTGTTGAAAATAGGGAGGAAATAGAGAATAGAGTAGAGAAAAAATACAGAAACAAAAGGATAAACAGAGATAGGTATATAACACTTTCGTCGCACTGGGATCCTGTTTGTTTTATTATGATAATCTAATCCGGATCAGATTTGGGGGATAATAAAATGCAGCTTATATTTAATTGTGTTTTGATTGTGTTGGTATTTTATAAGCAAAAATAATTGCCTGTTTAGACCCACTACTAATAGTTACATGCACGTGCTTAAAATGCTACAAAATTAATTCTCATGTGGTTTTATTGAAACCTTTATCAACTACTCAATCAAATTGAAAAGCAGTTAACCTTAGAACTAATGATTAAGAATAAAAGGAAAAACTAAGAAAATTACCTTTAAAATAAGATAAATAGAATAATAATTTAGAAAATAAGTGAAACAAAATTGATTTTTTTTTTTTTAGTGAAAAAGTGAAAGATGTTCTACCTTCTGATAAACTGAATACAATGATGGTAGGACGTGATAGCTCCAAGTTTGTTGTGCTGTACTTTTATCAGTCGTTAGTGCATTTGATTCACTTTCAGCATAGTGACTTTTCAAGCCATTGGACTTGCCTTTGTGATCAGTGTTACTATTAGTATTTTTATTCGAGTTATGTTTTTGCTTAACATCAATATTTTTGTTATTATTCATATTATTGCCTTTGAAACTATATCCTAACAAACTGTTAGAGCCGATTAGCGAAGAATACTGACCATTATAGGTTTTCTTATTTGTCTTTTTTGAGAATTAAATATCGAGCAGTAACACAACAACAATGAAAGAAATGATATCATATTAGCAAATTTAAAAAAACATATTAATAAATATATCTATAGATAGAGTATATTATAATTTGTAATACAATTTATTATTACATAGGTACACCAAAAAGCAGTCGAAGCTTTTCTTTTTTTTTATCATTGAAAATAAATAATAACATGAATTTACGTATATGAAATGCTTTTTTTTTATAATGATTAATGATGTAACATTTTTGGAATGAAACGATAGAGTATGGCGGTGTTAAAGCTTACCTTGCTATTGTATGTATAGTAATTAAAGGTTTTTAAGTACGTTCCCAATGACAAAATGTTGCATTGTGGGCAAAGATCATTTGCACGTTTTTCCATCAATTCCAGCAGATACAGAAAATCTTCTGCTACGTAATGATCTTCTTCTAGGAACAAAACCAGACCTTAGAAAGAAGAGATTTTTTGAGATTTGAAAATGTTAGTTTTAAATGCTAATTATTATTTACCAGTATGAAAGCGTGTTACTTCCAACTGATCGAATACCCTATTCGCCTTCCACCACCAGTGGTGCTTAGTTTGGGTAAATGGAGCCTCTCTGTAGTGGCCATATAAATCTGGGTGCAATGCGTTGTTACATTTTCGAATTATTGCTCTAAGGATGGAAAAGAATCAACATCTTATTAAAAGACTTTAAAACAAATTTTAGACTTCTTGAGTTAAAGATCTTCTGAAAACAGATCCGTAATGCTATCCTCCAACGAAAGTGAAAACTGAGATTACAGTTTGTAACTTTCGATGGCCTACGTGAAAAAGCTAGTTGTTGTTGTTTCATTCATAAGTCCAAGTCGTGCATATGTGTGTTCTTTAATGTTTCAATTCTAATGCCAATTGAAAATTAACTATCGAAATTTACATAGAAAAGCTTTTAGCTAGTTTGAACTATAGTATATCCAACAAAAATTGTCAGTACAGGGCTTATGGGCGAGCTTTTTTCAAAACAGTGGCCGTGGTGCCTGTGTATACCATCACAACACTAAAGTAATAAAAATGCCACTGAAAAAAATACTAACCCATTGAATAACACACAAGAATTGTTGTTGTAATTCTGTGAAACATTCCGCGCGCCCCCAACATGACCGTCGTCTTCAATGCCAAAAGCATTCTTATCAGAGAATATCTCTGATTCTTATTGTAAACTCGCTTTCGCTTCCACCTTCACTGTGTGAAGTTAAACAAAAAAAAAAACACATTCCAGCAGAGTTGCCTTTGTCAAGTCGAAACAATACAATAGAGCTTTTTCAGTGGTTTTTATGAAAGAACTTTTGGTTTTGAAGCTTTTGAGAACAAAATTTGAATTGCACCCTTTTAATTTGTTTGTATTTCTGAATAAACCTATAAAATGCAGTTGCACGATTTTAGTCTTTGAGAAGATAAAAGTTATTTGCGCTAAGTTTTGGAACGTTCACAAAGCGTTACGTGATCATATGCATTTGAAAAGGTGGGTGTAGTGAAAAAAGATAAATGAATCTTTTTTCTAATATGTTTGAAATGGTATCCATGGTAACCATATGCCCATTGTTCTTCGATTTGCGGCAGTTTGGAAACCCAGTGAGAGCTTTTACTTGAGACAGATGCATGCAAGCCAATGCAACCAGACTGAGAGGCAAACGTCCTATCAGCCTTGTACTGACAATTTTTGTTGGGTAGAGTATATATAGTTAATTATGAAAAGCTTGCATCGACGACAGTTTTCACACACTTGTGCTGTTCTGCTCAATTCTGATCTAGTTTTTCTTCACTACACACAGAAAATGTTGGTTACCATTCAACCAAAAATATCGTTTTTTATTATTTTGATCTTTTTCAGATGTTATTTTTCAATCAAGCAAATCACTTCAGATTCGGGGGTCAGATCTATCATGTCAAAAGGAACGGTGGTTGTGGTCTATCCAATATAAGCGGATGGCAGTTGGCTGACACTTTAAACACCAATGGAAGGAGAAAGAGTAGCATGAAGGCTTGTAACTTAAGTATATTGGTACGTGGAGTTGTGGCTTGGGACTTCGCATTGGTATTGTTGATGTGGTTAATAATTGGAATTGATGAGGTTAATTATCCCCTAAGCCAACTTACATAGGTCAACCAAAGTAGCAGGGAAGAAGGCTTAACGCATGGTATAAGAATAACAAGGTATGCTTGACAGTTCAGGCAACTGATTCGTGCCGTCATTGCGAGTGAGTGATCTCAATTGTTTGTCATTGTCATTATGGAAAAGAATTTAAGGCTTGTTTCACACATATTCGGTTTCATTCGGTTCGGTCTCTATATACAAACCTAATAGAAAGCGAATAGCACCGAACGTCCCCTCGACACGAATCGGTTTCATTCGGTTTCAAGGGCACACAAACTTATTGTAGCGTTCACACATATTCAGTTCTATAAGGTTTTTTTTGTTCGTTTTTATTTGGAATGCTGAAGTATGTTGATATTTTTGGAATTAAAAATTGATATTTGAATACAAACCTTATAGGAACCGTATATGTGTGAAAATACAAAATGAAACCGAAAATGAACCGAATACAGACCAAACCGAATGAAACCGAATATGTGTGAAACAAGCCTAAACAATAAATTATTTATGTTTTCAAGCTATTTGTTATTAAAACTCAAAGTAAAACAATAAATTATTTCTGTTTTGAAATTATGTGTTGTTAAATTTCAAGTAAACCAATAAATAATTTATTTCTTAAAGCTATGTGTTGGGGAACACTCGCTATGACGTCACACAAAACAAAAAATGGCGACCCTTCACCTCATATTCAAAATACCTTGGATTTTTATACCATGGGATTAACGTATCTTATGGTAAACCTCCCGTGGAATGAGTCCAGGTAAAGAAAACTATTTTATACATCATTTCTACATATATGTATACAAATCATAGACAAATGAACATTATAAAATCAAGTTGGTATATAAAACATTAAATAAATATTATATCACAATACAGAATAAATATGCAAGTATCCTTGAATGAAATAGACATACCCTTCCTTTTTTTACTATTTCTATTTTGTTTTATTGTAAATTTTATAAGTATGAACTTACTGATCTCTTTTCATGTCTCGTGGACAATCACCGGGATCCACACCAGGAAATTCATGCGGATGTGTTTGTATAGAAAATGGATAGAATATCTAAAATTAAAAGAATCAGATAAAACTTTAATGACGAAGTGTATACAAGAAACAAAAATAACAAACCTGCATTACTTTACAAAAGTCTATTGTTTGCACCAAATCATTAATGTCCTCATCATAGTAATCATGAGAAAATATTACCAAAGTTTTTGATATATCACGAGCTTGGGCTAAGCTAACGATTAAATGGCGAAGGTATGTGATGCGCGTGTGAACCTGTATCACTATTATCACAGAGTCATTTTGAAGGGGACCAAAAGTATCCTCATTTAAAACTATTTGTAGTTCATTGTATTTGGCAATCATTCGCTTGATTTCAGTTATGTTTGGTGGATGATAGACTTCTAGATAGAGATTTTGTGTTGTTCCATTTTGATTTGCTAAAATATATTTTCAAATTATAGAAAAAGTTTAATAGTAAAGTGAAATTTTTTGAAACATACCGACTGCGGTAACGGTTTGATTTCTCGATTTCACTTTGAGAAATTTGTGAAAAACCGATGGAACCATCGATAATATGGCTGCTGTAGAATCATTCGTTGGGTCACCCACAATTGGCTCTCTAGATTCAGCTGTACATTTAGTGAAACGTTAAATACATTTTTTTCGGTTATTGATTTTGTATTTTATTAAACTTACAATAATACGATACGTGTATTTGCAACAAAATGAAAAGTACAAAAATTGTTATCGTAGCACGTATGCAGTACGCATTCCTTCGCCTGTACATCGACCCAGTATTTGGGAGTGGTAAGGGAATACGTCTTCCTGTTATAAAAATAAAAGATTGGTTCAACTTAGATGTTTGATAAACTTTAAAAAAATAACGGCATAACATCACTACTATAAAAGCTATCGTATCCATAAAAATAAATATGGAAAATGTGCCATTAATATTAATTTTCCCTTTTTTGATTTTGCCATTTATATTTTATATACTAAATATACATATTGCACCCTCAGTAATATTGGTCGACAACTAAAAAATGGCATTTCGAGAAAAGCGTTCCTTCAAATTTGAGGAATATATTTTTCCTTGTAACTTTTGATACCTAACAAATACTAAACTGTGATGAGATGAGTAATAGTACAGGTAAAATAATACGAAGTCTTTCGAATAAAAAAAAATAGTACCATCATGAAACTTGGTGAAAACGTTTCATGTATTATGAGAATAAAAAATCAAAAGAGTCTATAAACATATTTCACATGGAAGGGTGTTTTTTTAGTGGGAGAGGAGGGAAATGTTTGTGTATCAAACAGAAAAAGTGCTGAATCAAATGACATCAAAACCAAGTCGATACGACCTCCGTGAAAAAAAGTTATTGTCATTTTTATGTAACGATAACTACTATATTTTCAGTATAAAAGATAAATATTACCGAAAACCAGTTAAAAATAATGGTCCGTCGATGAAACTTGCCATTTATGTTCCATTTTTCATGAAAATCAATAAAAAGAAGAGTTTATAAAAATATCTGTTGTTAAAGGGTGTTTTTTTTTGGGGAGTAGGGGTAGTGGTGGGATTATTACCATAAAACTTGTGACTCCCCTGAGATTTTGTTAAAATGTGCTATGGACTAACAGAGTCTATAGAAATATTTCGCTGGGAAGGGTGCGTTTTTTGAAGATAGGAGAAAGTGTGTGGTTATTTTTCAAAAAATGTAAAAGGATGGTCATCATCATCATCATGTCCTGTAACCCCGGCTGGGGCATAGGGCGTCAACAAAACGTCTCCATCCTTCACGGTCTGCTGCAAGGTACTTTAGCTGTGGCCACGTCTTTCTCTGGGATTCTGCTTCAGCTAAGAAAGTTGATTTCCATGTTGTTCTTGGTCTTCCAACCCGCCGTGCACCCTGAGGATTCCATTCAAAGGACTGCTTTGCAATTTCATCGTTTGGTTTCCTCAGTGTGTGACCAACCCAACGCCATTTACGCTTTCTTATGTCGACGTCCAGCCGATCTTGACTTGTCCTGCGCCACAAATCCTCATTTGATATTATTTGTGGCCAGCGAATCTTTCGGATGTGGCGAAGACAGCGATTCACAAAAGCCTGCAATTTCTTCGAAATGATAGACGTGACTTTCCAGGTTTCACAAGCATATAACAGCACGGATTTCACATTGGATTCGAAGAATCTCAACTTAGTGCGTAAGGAGATTTGACTTGATTTCCAGATTGGGGACAGAGTACCGAAGGCAGCACGAGCTTTATTTATTCTACTTTTAACGTCCAGATCCGTACCACCGTTTGCAGAGACAATACTGCCAAGGTAGTTGAACTCTTCCACTACTTCAACTGGCGTCTCCTGTAGAATAATACGCTGCTGTGTGGAGCGGCCTGTGAGCATTATTTTTGTCTTTTTGCTGTTTATTCTTAGACCACTCGACTCTCCCTTCACTTGCAGTGTTTGGCACATCCCGTTCAGCCCACTGATGTTATTTGCCAGTAGACATGTAATCGGCATAGTCTAAATGACTGAGCCTTTCGAACGGTCTCCATAGAATGCCCTGTCGCTCAGCTGTAACAACACTGGCCGTCAATACGTCGTCCATCGCCAGCAGGAAGAGAATTGGCGATAGAACATCCCCTTGTCTCACACCCTGTTGCACTACGAAGGAGTCGGATAGCTGCCCATTGTGCAAAACAAAACACCTTGCGTTGTTGTAGGACTCTTTTATAATGGCAACTATTTTTGGTGGAATTCGTCTACCAAGCAACGATCTCCATATACATTCTCGGTTAACTCGATCAAAGGCTTTCTCAAAATCCACGAACATGAGGTAAAGCGGTGATTGAAATTCCATTGACTGCTCGAGGACGATACGCAGGCTATCTGCGGAACCAGCTTGATGCCTCTTGAGTGTAGACTCGATTCTATCCTTTATTCGCTCGAGAATGATGGTTGCCATTCGTTTTGGGAAAACGGACAAAACGGTGATACCACGCCAATTGTTGCAATTCTTTAAGTCACCTTTCTTTGGCAACTAAACAATCACACCATCCTTCAAATCCCTGGGATAGTTTTCGTTTTCCCAAATGCTTTGTATCAACGGATGTAAAATACTAGCCGCTGTTACGGGATCGGCTTTCAGAAATTCAGCTGGTATTCCGTTCAGTCCAGCTGCCTTGTTGTTTATGAGAAGATTTATTGATGTAAAGATTTCCGATTCTGACGGGGGATCGATGTCAATACCCCTATAGGACCTGCGCATCTCGTTTAGTTGGGGCACTTCAGCACTCTGCTCAACTGAATCCTCATTTAGCAGGGCACAAATATGGTCCTTCCATCTACGAATCTGATCCTCAATTGATACCAAAAGTGTGCCATCCACATCCATTACATGATGATTCGTGTTGCTTTTTTTCCCGATCACGTCTTTGGCTATTTGGTACAATTCCCGGATATCTCCTCTTCTGGCAGCGATTTTCGCATTATCTGCGAGTCCATCTAACCTCACCCTCTTGTCACGTCTCACACAACGATAGACCATCTTATGTGCAATGCGGTACTCTCTTCGCAAGTCAGCCTTTCGTTGAATATCTGCTTCGGCATTTATTTAAATTCTCAACGATTTGCGAAGTTCGATCTTATCCCAGGTGTCTTGGGATATCCAAGAGTCTCTACGTCTCGTTCGTTTGGGTACAGTTTCAGATCCAGCCTCCATAAAAACACTTTTAATTTCACCCCACATCTCATCAATTGTTGAATGCTGGATTCCGTTTAATGACGAGGCTCTGTCGTTAAGGGTGGTGACATAGATTCGACATATGTTGGGGTCATTTAAAGCATTAGTAATGAATTTTGAGCTCCTTGCTGCATCCTGCGCTGGTTTTTGTACGGCAGCGGTTCGTAGTTTGAGACTCATCAGAACCAAATGGTGGTCGCTTCCCACATCGGCATTTCTTATGCTCCGGACATCACACATAGACTTCCTCCATCGCTGCTGAATCATGATATGATCAATTTGGTTTTGGGTTTGACCATCCGGATGCACCCAAGTAATTTTGTTGCACGTCTTATGCTTAAATACAGTCCCACCTATAACAAGACGATTCGCGTTACAAAAGTCGACAAGCAAGTCACCATTTTCATTCTGTGATCCCAAGCCATTTTTTCCCATCACGCGTTCCAGTCGGTAATTGTCTGAACCGACTTGGGCATTAAGGTCTCCCATAACGACTATGATGTCGGCTTTCGGAACACTACTGTAAATCGAGCTAAGATGAGTGTAGAACGCGGTTTTGTCTTCCTCGGTCGCTTCATTTGGGGGCGTAGCACTGAATAATTGTGACGTTACGAATTTTTGAACGAAACCTTGCAGTCATTAATCTCGCAGAAATGGGCGCCCAGCAGATAGTGAAAAAATTAGCTTAAATCTAGCTATGTGTTTTTAGCACCCATTAACTGGTTTATTTTTTAAGACAGTTAATGTCATTCGACGACCAAAAATATTCATGTGAAAGAACTAAAAATTTGCCTTAATTTAAGCAACCTAGCTCTTTAATGTTGAGCTGAAATAATGTTAGTTTTATCAAAAATTTTTATAAAAACTGATGGACAACTTCAAGTAAAAAATAAATCGACTTGATAAATGCGTCCGCGTTGTCTCGAAGAACAGACCGAGAGTTTTTATTTTCTTTTCCTCTTCCATTCTTATAGATATAATAATATATGTAGGTATAAAAGATGGCTGATATGGCGCTAAATTAAAAAATTATACCATTAAATTATTCATTGTAATATTTTATTCACAATAATAAATAAAAACTATTCTATAAAATTCATTTTAAATCAAATCTTGAGATTATGTTTGTTTTGACGAAAGAAGAACAATGTCAGAATTTACGACTATTCTCAATTTTCAGTTTGCTATTCACATCTCATAAGCAAGGCACTTAAAGGGTGGGTTTCAGGAGGAATAAAAATTACTGCATTTCAAAGACAGAGCTTAAAAATTATTTATTTGTGGTTTTAATGTTGTTGAATTATAATTTTTTTGTTCGTAAAACCAAAAAGTATTTGATTGGCAGTAGATTTGTTTTACGAAAAAAATGTAATAGGCAACGCTGGTCTAATAGCGTTTTCGTTTGGTCGTCCGAAAGCATTCCGAATGCTTCTGAAAACGTTCGTTTGGCACTAGATGACAGTTCTTCTTCTGAAAAGAAGAGAAAAACGATTCTGGATTTGAAGAAAGAATCAAAATCAGAAGCACACATACATGCGCACAATTGAAACGTCAAAATTGTCAAAGGTAATTTGTTTGCTATTTCGTTTTGGACTTTCGATTGTACATTATACAAATTTTGGAGTTGAAAGGAACCAATATTATAAAAAAAATCGATAGAACAAACATTTCATCCACCCCATTATCTTTATTTTTATACCATGATGTTTAATTTTGGCTAAGATAAGGAGTTTACTCAAAGTAAACATCCAAGGTGGAGACATTCGTTGCTGTTATTGAGGAATATCAATATTCCGAGAAACAGCTGTGTGAATGTTTCATCACCCAAATGCAGCAGCCAAGTGCACAAATACAACCAATCCCAAACTTCAAAATAAAGAAAAGGGTTGCAATTTGTTCGTTTGGCATTCTGGATCGGAAAGCTCCGGAGGCTTCTTCCGGAATACCAAACGAAAACGCTATAAATATGCCATCTACCTCTGAATGCAAAATGAAAGGGACAGAAATAAAGTATGAAGAGGAAAGGGACACAAATCTGACTGGAAAAATCGTTTCATATCGTTTCATGTAAACATTTCACCCGATTTTGGGAAAAATTCTCTTTTTTGACTAGTTTTTTACTAGAAACAAAGACGTCAATCAGCCACGAGCGCGATGTATACGATATTTCGATAAGCGGCAAGAACTGTCGCAAGTCAGTGCAAACCTATTTAAACCTGGGGTGGAATCGGCTAAGGTGATTTGTGATAGTTGACAGTCACAACATAATACCAAAGCAATGGCAATGTGACTGTCAACTATCACAAATCACCTTAGCCGATTCCACCCCTGTAATTAATTGCACTCGCAAGATGTTATGCAAAAATTGTCGCGATCGAAGTCACTGTCGGACAGACATTTCTTGCAGGAGTTTTCTTGCAAACGGAAACGCGGCCTAACCTTATGACTGCAATAAGTAAACATTTATAAAATAAATTAATAATACACTCGACATTCCTCATATTTAGAAAATTAAATATACTACTGGCAGTTACGCTTAAAACTTAATACAAAAAAAAACTTACTCATTTTTGAAGCTCCTATCCAGCACCTACTTTCCAAGTGGAGAACTTCTTAGATAAATACGAGTCTGCATTTGTTTCCATTTAGAGAAAAACATCTAAAGAGATAAAAAAATTATTAAGATAATTAGTTAAACAATTTATTTTAAGTTGTATGTACATAGCACATAGCTTCTAATAAAAATACAAGAACTGGCTTTGTGTCGCTAACTATGGGCTTTATGAAAAGGACTTATCAACAAAACAACTGCTTCCAACTAATACAATGCGATTTCATATTTTTGTTGTCTGCCATATCATATTTAGCAATTTGATTTAGCTGTTAATTTATTCATTTCTAAATATTTAACCAAAAACAATAGCTTATCTATTAGCGAACCAGATAATTGTAATAAATAGCTGTTATTAATAAATAAGAAACGACTTGGAACCTACTTGTGATGTGTGTGGACAAAAACATACAATTCAAAGGTGAATGAGTGCAATAAAATGAACAATCGAAGTACAGACGAGAATAAAAATTAATTTTTCCAATCACGAGCTAAATGTGAAGGTTGCATTTGAAAAATAAATAACAAAAAATAAAAAAAACAGCTTGAACTATACCTACTTTTTGCAGATTGTATGATATGCCTTGAGAGATCTATACTCTGACATGTATTAAGAATGCTAGGTGACTACTCTGCACATGCACACAGACTGATGATATCGTCTAGAAAATTACTGTTTGAAAATTAATTTTACATAAAGGTGTGAAGATTGCTTTTTTTAACAGCTGGATTGCAAATTTATCATTCAAATTATTTGTTTATGGTCATATGAATTGTTCAGGTAGAAACGAGTTACTTATTGATAAATTTTTGGAAATAGTAAAATAATGATTACTTTTGAAAGCCAAAGACTAATTACTATCTTATTTAATTTGTGCATGAAGTTGGTTTGCCGAGAGACAGCCGAGGACAGCCGAGACCACCATAGGCTATCAACCACCCAGAAAAAAGAACCCGTGGTATGATGATGAATGCGCGCTATTGAACCAGGAGACGGAAAATGCACGAATGCAAATGCTGCAACGGAAAACAAGAGCAGCAAGAGAGGAGTACCGTGAAAAGAGAAGGAAAGAGAAAAAACCCTGCGTAGAAAGAAAAGAGCATCCGCAGCCTCTCAGCTCAAGTATCTCGAAGAGTCCAGCACCGCCACCAACACCCGCCGGTTCTACAAAACAGCCAAGCAACTGGCATCTGGTTATAGGACTGGCACGCAAGCTCTTCGAAACAGCGAAGGGAACCTAGTCACCGAAGCACAGGGAATTGAAGACGTGTTTAAGCAGCATTTCCAGCAGCTGCTTAATGGGCATTATGTAGAGGAGGCGACAGGGGAACAAAGAAGCATTAGACCAGTCAATGAAGATCCAGTCCCAGCACCCAGTACTGAAGAGGTTAAGAAAGCCATCCACAAGCTTAAGAACAACAAATCCGCCGGATACGGCGGATATTTGGTCCTATATGCGAAGAGGGCGATTGGAGGAGAAGATTCAATCGTGAACTGTACGAGCTGTACCAAGATGTGGATGTAGTCCAAAGAGCCAAAACACGTCGACTACATTGGCTCGGCCACATCGAGCGAATGGACAACAACGCTCCAGCCAAGAAAATCTTCGAATCCCAGCCCCCAGGTTCGAGACGACCAGGAAGACCGAACCTCCGCTATAGGGACCAGGCGGTCACAGACGCAAGAGCGCTTGGTCTCGACGACTGGAGGGAGCGTGCGAGGGACCGCAACCGATGGAAGACCGCAATATCTCAGGCAGAGACCCTTCATGGATCGGGAGCCGGATAAGTAAGTAAGTAAGTATGAAGTTGGTTTGTACCTAAATATTTTTTGAAAAAATAATTTTCAAAAAAAAATGAAAAAAAAAAAAAATCTGTTTTTTTGTTCAAACTATCTTTTTTTTCAAATTTTAACGATAGCTGTGTTTTATTATCTTGTATCGGGATCGGCATCTGGATTTGGACTAACTTTTAACACAATTTAAAAAATTTCCCATCATTTTGTCTTTGTACTTCGTGTTAAAAATTAACCCAGATCCAAATCCGAAGCATTTTAGCCCAAGACGTACCCAGCTCCAGCTAAAAATAAAAATTATGTTAGAAGGGTTGATGATATGCACAGTACACATATTGAAGGTAATATATTGCGCCTGTTGTCAAAAATCGGTTGTCAGATACTGAACTAAAAAAACAAATTAATTCTCAGAGACCTTGTCAAATTGATAATGGGTACATTCAATGCCTCAATTTCAGTACTAAATCTTCAGAATTCTGAATTCTGGCCAATCAGAGGCTTGGAAAATTGAGAAAACTGAAAATCTAAATGTAAAATTTTTAAAGTGTTGAACATGCCACAGTACACAAACAATAAACTGACAGGGGTCTCTGAGAATTTGACACATGCGCGGACTTGAACGAAAATGAAAACTCGGAATAATATGTGTACTGTGGATGATATGGCAAGCCGTACCATCTCACTCGGATTTCAATGGATCCATTGCACTCCCCACGACTTAGGTAAGGTAGGTGTGAGGAAAAGGAGGGAGTAAATTAAGATTAGTTTAGGTATTTTCTGCTGAATTCTGAAAGGTTCTTCAAGGCTAGTCGCGCACATGCAACTGCTCCCGCAACAAAACAGTTAAGTCACAAGTTGACCGATGAGCGCGCACATTAGCAACTCCACAAGCAATCTCAAAGAACCTTACCAACACACCGACAATAGGCGCGTCTCACCAAATAAAATCTCTGAGCGCTCAGAGATTTTTTAAGTGGAACAAAAAATCTCACCTGAGCACTGAGATTTTTCCCGGAGATTACTGAGACGAAAATTTTTTGGATTCATTTCTCAATGTTCTATCTCAGCTAAAACAGCTGTTCATTTGACAGCCAAATTGCAATTTCTCGGTAATTTGCAAATAGTAAATCGGTAAAAAAAAATACAAAATATAGGTGAAATGTTAACAAAAATGAAAATATATTGAACTTACGATTATTTTTCATTCATTTTATAAAATTTTGTGCTTAAACATTTAAATATTTTAAGCAATATTGAAAATTTGTTTCCACAAATTCAGTACGAAAATTATAACACATGTTTTTTTATACAATTCAACGGAGAATCTTGTCCCACCAAAGCATTCCGCCTCCGTTTACTTGACATTGAGGGCTCAGTGAGATTTCAGTTGGTGAGACGCGCCTAATGTTTGTTCAGTATTTCTATCTCTTTTTCAAAGGAAAATTAATTCTTTTTGTCCGATTGTTGAATTTTTTTTTTGTTTATTTCTTTTGAAAGAACCGGACATGATTATTGGAAACGGCTACTACGACATATTCGAAGCTCAGGCCTATAAGGAGCGGTTAATCCGGCTCCCCGTCCTTGGAGTTATATTGTAAGGGTCAGATCCTCCAGGTTGGGGGTTGTGCCGTCAGGGTGACTTCCCGGCCATGTAAAGCTATGTATTTAAGTTGCAAAGCACCAACAAGCTTCGGATACGGACGGATTTACTGTTGACAAACCCAGCAAACGAAATAAGGACAACGAACTTTGGATCTGCACGTGGAATGTTCTGCCTCTCAATAGACCACGTGCAGCCGAACATTTAGCGGAAGCCCTAGACTGCTACAAAGCAGACATCACCGCCATCCAAGAAGTGCGATGGGATGGGCCGGGCAAAAGAAAACTGAAAGACTGCGATATCTACTACGGTGACTGTTACCGACCACAAGGGCAGCGTCTCTTTGGATGTGAATTCGTGGTTAGAGGCAGACTTAGGCAAGAAGTCTTGAGTTTCAACTATATGAACGAGCGCCTCACGACAATTCGCATCAAGGCTAAATTCGCCAACATTAGCCTTATATACGCACATGCCCCCACAGAGGAGAAAGATGGCGACACCAAGGATGAGTTCTATGAGCTCCTGGACAAAGACATATGAGCAATGCCCTAGCTATGACATTAAAATTTTCTTGGGTGAATTTAATGCCAAGCTAGGAAAACAAAACGTCTTTGGTGGCACAATCGGTAGATATAGCCTGCACCACACCACCTCCGATAACGGACTCAGACTAATCGACTTTGCTGCGGGGCCAAAAGTTGTGGTAGCTAGTACGCACTTCCCGCATCTCAATATACACAAGGGGACATGGCGAATTCCTGGTCAATCAACCGCTAACCAGATTGACCACATTGCGATTGACGCAAGGTATCAAGGATGTCCGAACGTTCCTCGTTGTAGCCAAGGTAATGCTACGGATATCCAGACCAAATCCAAAGCAGGGAAATACTGTGAGGAAGTTTAACGTCGGACGGCTACAGTCGCAAGAAATCGCCAGGTCCTTTTCAGATCGAGTGTTTTGCACCCTCTTAAATAGTCCTATGTCACCAACTGCAAGTATCGAGAACCAGTGGAAAAATTGCTAGGAAGCCATCAGAGATGCCACCTCTGACGTGCTGGGCCTTGCACGACCACCACAGCGAAACCCCTGGTTCGACGAAGAATGCCGACAAGTACATGCAGCCAAACAGCAGGCATACAAAGCGGCGCTGCATAGAAGGACCAGAGCTGCTCGCGAGCTCTACGAGCAGAAGAGGAGAGAGGAACACAAGCTACTTAGAAGGAAAAAGAAAGAGAATGAGAAGCGTGGGATCGAGGAAATAGAGAGATATCATTGCAGGAATGAAGTTCGGAAGTTTTACCAAAAGGTAAAGTGAACCTCCCAGGGTTCAAGGCCTGGACCGAAGCCTGCAAGGATGATCAGGGGAACATTGTAGTAGAATCGCAGTCGGTGCTGAGGATATGAAAAAATCATTCCTGCAAATTGTATAACGGCGATGACGAACCGAATTCCGCTACTATGCAGATTGCACAATTCAACTTGGACGACGTAGGCCAACAATTCCATCCACCCGATCTCGACGAAGTAAACATAGCTATTACTAAACTTAAGTCCAATAAAGCTGCTGGAGCTGATGGGCTTGCGGCTGAGCTATTCAAAGCGGCTGGCAATGAATTGGGTAGGAGTATGCACCAGCTCTAAATATGGTCGGAGGAAAGCATGCCCGATGAATGGAACCTCAGCATTGTTTGCCCGATCTTCAAGAAAGGCGATCCTCTGGACTGCATCAACTATAGAGGCATCAGTCTTCTTAATATCACCTACAAGATCTTCTCTGCCGTACTTTCTGAACGCCCGAAGCCATTCGTCAACAACGTGATAGGTCCATATCAGTGTAGCTATAGGCCAGGGAAGTCCACCATCGACCAAATATTCGCACTACGGCAGATCTTGGAGAAAACCCAGGAGTTTCCACCACCTTTTTATCGATTTCAAGGCCGCATATGACAGCAGCTATAGAGAGGAGCTATATAGAGCAATGTCTAGTTTTGGCATCCCTGCCAAACTCTCCCGTTTGTGCAGGATGACGATGGAGAATGCACGCTGCTCCATCAAGTTCGGCAAGGACCTCACCGACACCTTTGATTTCAAAAAAGGTTTTAGGCAAGGCGACGCGCTGTCATGCGACTTCTTCAACATCGTTCTTGAAAGAATAGTGCAAAACTCTCCCGTCAACACCAGAGGCACTATCTTTCAAAAGTCCGTCCAACAAAAACGGACGAACAAAGCGTGATGTCAGTGGTGCTTTTGTGAGCATTGAGAAGAAAGCCAAGAAGATGGGTCTAACGGTGAATGAAAGCAAAACGAAATATATGCTGTCAACGAGAAAGGACACCCAACACCGATGTCTCGGACAGAACGTCACTATAGACAGCTATAATTTTGAGGTGGTCAGAGACTTTGTCTACCTAGGGTCCGCTATAAATTCAGCGAACGATACCTGTTATTGACGTGGCAAGTTGAAGGTTCAAATAAATCTTTTGAATAAAACAGCGACTTTGTCTTTATCGGTTTATTTCCTAATAAATTCACAAGTTAATATTGCTTTAGTTAACATAAGAAAAATATAAGAAATAACTTACAATTTTAGTCGATTTATATGGCGGCGGATCGAACCTTCTTGTTTGCTGGCGTTTGTGTTTTTGAGTTCGGCAAACGAATATTTCGACGAGTTAAAATAAAATGGATGTTGATTGCATCCAGACAGAATGATGTTGGCGCATTCAGAATGAATGCATTCAAATATAAAGATCTGTTTACTTACGTCTGAATCCACCACCATAGTAATTTAATAAATAATATTTTATAACACCCCACCCCCCGTGAGGCGCCCACTAATTGTCAGAAGCCTCACTAACAGCAACGTCTAATTTAGCCAACTTAACGGCTGGTCTTCGAAACAATCCTGCAGCCGTCTTCACTTCAGCAGTTCGAACTTGTCCATCTTGGCCAAGGAACACCTTAGCTACTCTTCCTCTCTTCCACTCGGATCTCGGAACGTCGACATCGCATATGAGGACTAAATCGTTAACCTCAAGAGGTGAAACTCGCTGAAACCATTTGCATCTTCTTGTGAGCATCGGCAAATACTCTCGTATCCATCTCCTCCAGAATCTATCTTTTATCTGCTGACTTACTCGCCATTGCTTTCGAAGGCAGATAGCTTTTGGGTCCAATGGTCCAGGTGTTTGTGTGGAGTTGGGACAACCAATTAAAAGGTGATTTGGCGTAAGAGGCTCCTCATCATCAGTAGTCACAGGAAGATGTGTCAGTGGGCGGCTGTTAATTATATTTTCCGCTTCAATCAACGCGCTGCAAAGTGTTTCCGGTCGAGGAGCTAACTCTTTAAGTGAGTATGACAAAACGCGTTTTACTGAGCGCACGAGTCTTTCCCAACATCCTCCAGCATGTGGGTTTGACGGGCAGTTAAATAACCATTCTATATTTCTTGAAGAAAGCTCAGATTTGATGGCTTCACTGTCGAAGATTTGCGCATTTAGCAACTCGTTCTTAGCACCAAGGAAATTTGTGCCATTATCACTTCTTATCCGCTTTGGAACCCCACGTCGATTTACGAAATTTCGGATGCATAAAATACATGCATCGGTTGAGAGATCAGCAGCAATTTCCAAGTGAACCGCCCGAACAGTCATACACGTGAATAGAGCTATCCACCTTTTCTCCTGTCGTCGCCCAATTGTAACATAGACCGGACCAAAATAGTCCAGGCCCGTATAGGTGAATGGTCTTACAAACGGAATGAGACGGTCCTCAGGCAGCTGGCCCATCAATGGTGGCGATGGTAAAATTGCTCTAAATTTACATACCAAACACTTAGATTTAGCCTTTTGCACTGCAGCCCGTAGACTGGGTACCCAAAACTTCTGTCGAATTTCGTTTACAATGGTGTCATCGTTTTGATGGCGGAGGCGATTGTGATAATGGGCAACCAATAATTCAGTGAGTTGGTGATGCTTCGGTAAAATGATTGGGCGTCTGGTGGCATAAGGTACTGTAGAGGCAGCATCAATGCGTCCATAAACACGCACGAGACCATCGTCATCTATGTATGGCGTTAATTTGTAAATGCTACTTGTTTTAGTAACATGCTGCCGGCGACTGAGTTCCAAAATATCATCTGCAAATGCGTCATACTGTGCCGCAGATAACAAGAATCGTTCTGCGTTTTCTATCTCCGAAGCTGAGAGCTCTCCTTTCTCCTCTGACTTCCCTTGGCACTTTTTAGTAAATCGGATAACCCATGCTGATGCTCTGAGCAACTTCGAGTATTTCGAAAACCTGGATAGATTAAAAAGTTGTGTACTTACAGTTCTGGCGAGAAGAATAAACTTTGGCCTCATTTCTTCTTGACAAACGAAACTTTCAATGTCATCGGGACGTGAGGGCCAGTTGTCCTCAGGTACTGCGAGAAACGATGGACCATGCAACCATTTGTTTTCAAAGTTGTAGTTCGGTGGGTATCTGGCTCGCGTAGCTTCGTCCGCTGGATTAAGTTTTGACGGTATCCAGCGCCACTGACTCACTTGACTGCTTTCGAGAATCTCAGTGATCCGAAAAGCTACAAACTGCTTTTGGCGGCGGGGCTCTGATGTTAGCCAGTTAAGAAGAGTCTTGGAATCACTCCAGAACACCCTGTCACTAATCGGCAAATCATGATGTTCAACAACCGAATTGCAAAGTCTGATACCCAAAACAGCGGCTGACAGCTCGAGTCTCGGAATAGAAATAAGTTTTTTAGGAGCGCACTTCGTCTTGCCACAAATAAAGGAAACAGAAACCTGCCCTCCTACCTCAATTCGAAGATATGTAACAGCACTGAACGCCTCTTCACTGGCATCGACGAAAGTGTGAAGAATTATTTTGTCGGTTGAATACAGGTAAATGCTATGACATCTTGGCACACGACACTGATTTAACTTGGGAAGCTCATTTTTCCATAGCTGCCACATCTTAAGGATCTCGTCCGGGATCGGCTCGTCCCATTTTACTCCATACCTCCAAATAGATTGCAATAACAATTTGACATAAATGACGAAGTTTGCAATCATACCAAACGGGTCGAATATTGACATGGCCACGCTCAAAAACTCTCTTTTTGTTGGACATCTGTTAGCAACGATAACATCTTGGCTAACCCGAGGAAACTTAAGTTTGAAAATGAAGACATCATCCACTGGGTCCCAGCACATCCCAAGCACCTTTTCCGTTCCCGCCTCAACATTCATATTTACCAAATGGTTTAACTCATTCAGTTCTCTGGTGTCATAAATATCTTGCAGCACTGTTCTGGAATTCGACGCAAAATTCCGCAATTCAAATCCAGCACTCTTTTGGATTGAAATAACTGCTCTTGTTACCTCAACTGCTTCGGCCGGAGTGTCGAAACTGTCGACGTAGTCATCCACATAATGATGGTCGATTATGGACTTCACAGCACGTGGACGATCCTTGATGAATCTTAATGCGTTTGTATTTTTCACATAGTTCGCCGAACATGGTGAACAACTTGCACCAAAAATCATTGACTGCATTACGTAAACGTCGACAGGGTCGGATTTGTTCTCTCTCCAGAGAAAACGCTGTGAGTTCTGGTCCTCAGAACGGATTACCACTTGGTGAAACATTTCTTTTACGTCACCAGTGATTGCGACGGCACGTAAACGAAAATTGTATAAAATAGCCATCAGTGGCTTAAGGTCATCTGGTCCTTTTATCAAAAATGAATTTAAAGAAGTATCTCTTACCTTTGCCGCAGCGTCAAATACCAAACGGATCTTCTCTGGCTTATTTGGGTTTTTCACAGCAAAGTGAGGGTGGTATCTCCCTTGGCGTGGTTATACTGGCTTCGGCATCTGTCAACTTCCTAGCGTAACCTTTTTCTAAATAGCTGGCGATTATAGCTTTGTAGGCAACTGCAAACTCTGGCTCCTTCTGAAGTTTGTTTTCCAAACTCCAGAGTCTTCGCTTTGCCATTTCATAACTCTGTGGCATCTCAAAGGCATCATCTTTCCACAGCAACCCTGTCTGATAACGATTGTTGACTTTCGACGTAGTACTTGCCAAAATTGTCAGCGCCCTTTCCTCGGCCGGAGAAACCAATGGCTGCGTTGGTTTATTCACTCCAAATGCATCCATGCTGAAGAAATCGTCTAAGAGTTGATTCAAGTTAGCATCTTCTTCTTCTTGCTGGTAATTGAGAAGAACAACTGCACCAGCCTGACTATGATTCTCTCCTGGTGTTCTTCCGTATACTGTCCAGCCAAGTCTGGTCTCGGCAGCAATAGGTCCAAAGTCGTCGGCTTCTATAATTCTCATCGGAGTTCCAAGGTGACAGTTGTCAAGCCCAATAAGGATCTGCGGATTGACATTCTCATACAAAGGCAAGGTAACGTCACCTAGACGTTGATATATTGGCTGCAAATCTTTTACAGATATTGACTGAGTTGGCAAACTCAAATCAGCGACTGTCTGCACACCCTCTATCGAATATTGCTCGGCTTCTTCCTTGTCGGCACTTATTCTGAGGCTCACTACGTAAGAATCCTCGGTGAGCGTCTCTTTACCGAACCATTTCAATTTGAGATTCATTGAACGACCACTCAAGTGCATTTTTTTTGCCAACTCGGAACTCAAGATTGTAACCGACGACCCTTCATCGAGTAGAGCATTGGTCCTTACTACGATGCCGCCAGCACCATACAACCTGACTGGCAGTATTCGAAAAAGGATTTTCGAATTCATATCTGTTTCACAGTTGAGCAAAGAATTTGTGACGATTCGCTCTGGTCTCACATTCGCAACTAAAGACGACATCTGTTGCTGAGTTTCGTGGAGCGATGAATGATGGACCTTGGAACAGCTGTCGATACCACATGTCTTTCGAAATTTGCATGTACGTACGCTGTGGCCAAACCGTAGGCAGCTGAAGCATAAATGGTTTTTCTTTACAAATTCCCATTTGCCTTTCGTGCTCAGATTATCGTATGTGCTGCACTCGGACACTGGATGCCTCTGTCCTTTACAATAATGGCATTTTTCGTTGATGACAGCAGGCGACGAATCTTCTGCGACATGAAGGTCTTGTCCTCGACTCAACTGGCGGCAAATAACTTGGAAGAACCAGGCACACTACTCTGGCAACTGAAGTCTGCCATTCATCAAAATGTTTGACCGTAGCATATGGCTGTACATAAATACTATACTGGGCCCATTCCATTCGCTTACTCATTGGAAGTTTATTGGAAAGTTCCTCGATAAGAGTTGGATTTGCCATGTGTTGATGCAATCCGCTTGCTTGCAGAAATGTTGAAAGATTCTGCACCTTCGTAGCAAACGGAATTAGTAGTTCCAGTTTTCCTTCTGGAATTGGCGCAATCTCTCTTACCTTCATCAATTGGCTTCGCAACAAAATCTCTGGGCGACCATAGAGGAACTCTAAAGCAGCCATAACACGATCTACGTTGTCGGGGTGAATCAACAATGACTCGACGGCTTCTTTGGCATCACCTTTGATGCACTTCTGCAAACGAAAATTATTTTCCACTTTGGTGTAGTTGAACATCACCGTGGACTCATGGTAGGCAGTACAAAACATCGGCCATTCCTCGGGCCGGCCATTGAAGTCGGGCAAATGTTGCAATTTCCTGACACCTCCGTAGTTACTTACTTGTTGTTGGGCAAAATGACTTTGCGCTGAAGGTGGTGGCAGTGAAAATGCTGGTGGTGACGAATGCATTGGCTGGGTGGAATGTTGTGCGAACGGCTGAAGTGCATTTAAGGGTGTGAGGTAAGATGCTACCCTGGGAGTAAATGTAGCAGTAGTTGGGCAATATGGTTGCATACCAGTCTGTGTTAAAACAGGCGGCTGAGTATTCGGTGACGTGGAGGAACACACAGCGTATTCTTTCGCACCAGCAGTGGTGTAAAAGGCAGATACTGTGGCTGCTCCAAATATATTGGAAATAGTCGACGAGACGGTGAACACTGGCTGTGTCTCTGTCTCGAGTGGATTGGCGGCTATAATTGACGATGCGAATGACACTGGCTGTGTCTCTTGTGGCTTAGTGGCAATTGAGCTTGAGGAGACTATGGAAACTGGCTGCGCTTTGATGGGAGATATTTGTTGGTGGATGAGCTGTTCCTGCAGGCGCATACGTTCTTCTTTTTCAGATGTGGCATTTGCCACGGCGCGGCTACTAATTGTGAACGCAGCTCCTGCATCTCCTCTTTCAGTTTCTCCATGTCTCTTTTCTCGTTTTCTTCGGACATCGTCGTAATTGTTTTATTTAACTCAGATTCAGAGTCACTTTCTGAATCCGAACGCATAGAATCTTTAGGAGATTCCTCGGGATTTAATCTCTTGCTCCTTCTGGTCATCAGAGTAGGAGCGTTCAATTTTTACAATCCCTAGTAAAATTGAAATAAAAATGTTATTGGCGTGGCAAGTTGAAGGTTCAAATAAATCTTTTGAATAAAACAGCGACTTTGTCTTTATCGGTTTATTTCCTAATAAATTCACAAGTTAATATTGCTTTAGTTAACATAAGAAAAATATAAGAAATAACTTACAATTTTAGTCGATTTATATGGCGGCGGATCGAACCTTCTTGTTTGCTGGCGTTTGTGTTTTTGAGTTCGGCAAACGAATATTTCGACGAGTTAAAATAAAATGGATGATGATTGCATCCAGACAGAATGATGTTGGCGCATTCAGAATGAATGCATTCAAATATAAAGATCTGTTTACTTACGTCTGAATCCACCGCCATAGTAATTTAATAAATAATATTTTATAACAATACCAGTGCCGAGATCAAACGAAGAATTACTCTTGCCAATCGCTGTTTCTTTGGGCTAAGAAAGGCAATTGAGAAGTAAAGCCCTCTCTCGATCAACTAAACTGTCCCTGTATAAGACGCTTATCATCCCGGTCCTAATAGGCAGGGAGCCGGTGACATCAAAAGTCCCGTCATCGCGGAAATGGACATAATATATATCATTGGAAAGGTAATTTTATGTACTTTTAGAAAAACTCGGTATGACAGGCCCTAGCCTGCCGAAAGTATCTGTCATACCTGTTTGAACGATGCGACCTCTGTTTTTTATAAAATTCATTGTGCCTTTGTATGTATGCTATTGATTTCGAAACTACAGAATTGATTGAGCTCAAATTTTCAGGGAATATTTTGTATATATCTTTAACTATTTTTGCTAAGTTTGGTTAAAATCAGTTCACTGGTTTTTTGAGGAGGGGCAGAAATGCACGCCGGGTACCCATTAAAAATGAAGCATTTTTGAGATAAAACTTTGTTTTTAATTTTATTATTGTTTATTGAAGGGTGAATACTAAAGAAAAATTGCTTATTACAGCCTATGGACTTCCAAAAATAAGATCAGCCAAAAAAACCCGACCTGATAGTACAGTCAAACCCGCTTATTTTGAATTTTTAAAATCATATTTTTTTATTTGTTTCATAACTATTCATAAAAAAGTTCGATTATATAAACAGAAAAATTTTTTGAGTGTGTTGGTATTTATGTACATAAAGTTAGAGGTCCGATTAGGTGAGAAAAATAAACCTTTGTACCTAACTTGACTGATTTTACTTTTAAACATGAAAAATCAAAATTTGTGGGTTAAAACGTTTTTTCTATAATTGTATTATTGTTTATTGAAACTCGATTGAAAATAACTGTCTAAGAAGAAAAGATCCCAAGGTGATGGTACAGTCAAATCCGCTTATTACGATTTTTTTCAAATCAGATTTTTTTATTTTTTTTCTTACTGTACATATTCATAAATAAACTTCGATTACATTAGCAAACATGTTTTACGTATATACATAGCAATAAAAGTACATTAAAAGGTTTAGAGTTCACTCAGGTGAAAACATATACCCACATATCTACCTAAGCAAATTTATTTTACCTACAAACATAAAAGAATCATAATTTGTTCGGTCATTGAACGGTGATTAAGAAAATAGTCTTAAATCCTCCCAAAAATATATGATTAACCGATTATACAGTCAAACCCGCTTATTTGAAATCCATTCCGTGTTTTTCAGCTCCTTAATTTATACCAAACGATTTTAGAGATAAAAAAATAGTGTTACAGTCTCCCGAAATTACATGATTTACCGATTATACAGTCAAACCCGCTTATTTGAAATCCATTCCGTATTTTTCAGCTCCTTAATTTATACAAATCGATTTTTGAGAATTGATTCAAGATTATATTTTTGTATACTGCCCTACATAGGGTGGTATACAAAAATAAAATCATCTACATAGGGAGTATACATATAAAAATATAATCATGAAAATTATGACAATATGTATGTATATTGCTTTCTTCAGTTCTCAAAAATCGTTTGGTATAAATTAAGGAGCTGAAAAACACGGAATGGATTTCAAATAAGCGGGTTTGACTGTATAATCGGTAAATCATGTAGTTTCGGGAGACTGTAATACTATTTTTTCTCTAAAATCGTTTGGTATAAATTAAGGAGCTGAAAAATACGGAATGGATTTCAAATAAGCGGGTTTGACTGTATAATCGGTTAATCATATATTTTTGGGAGGATTTAAGACTATTTTCTTAATCACCGTTCAATGACCGAACAAATTATGATTCTTTTATGTTTGTAGGTAAAATAAATTTGCTTAGGTAGATATGTGGGTATATGTTTTCACCTGAGTGAACTCCAAACCTTTTAATGTACTTTTATAGCTATGTATATACGTAAAACATGTTTGCTTATGTAATCGAAGTTTATCTATGAATATGTACAGTTAGAAAATAAATAAAAAAATCTGATTTGAAAAAAATCGTAATAAGCGGATTTGACTGTACCATCACCTTGGGATCTTTTCTTCTTAGGCAGTAATTTTCAATCGAGTTTCAATACACAATAATACAATTATAGAAAAAACTTTTTAACCCACAAATTTAGATTTTTTCATGTTTGTAAGTAAAATCGGTCAAGTTAGGTACATAGGTATATTTTTCTCACCTAATCGGAACTCTAACTTTATGTACATAAATACCAACACACTCACAAAATTGTTCTGTTTATATAATCGAACTTTTTTATGAATAGTTATAAAATATATAAAAAAATATGATTTTAAAAATTCAAAATAAGCGGGTTTGACTGTACTATCAGGTCGGGTTTTTTTGGTTGATCTTATTTTTGGAAGTCCATAGGCTGTAATAAGCATTTTTTTTTTTAGTATTCACCCTTCAATAAACAATAATAAAATTAAAAACAAAGTTTTATCTCAAAAATGCTTCATTTTTAATGGGTACCCAGCGTGCATTTCTGCCCCTCCTCAAAATACCAGTGAACTGATTTTAACCAAACCTAGCAAAAATAGTTAAAGATATATACAAAATATTCCCTGAAAATTTGAGCTCAATCAATTCTGTAGTTTCGAAATCAATAGCATACATACAAAGGCACAATGAATTTTATAAAAAACAGAGGTCGCATCGTTCAAACAGGTATGACAGATACTTTCGGCAGGCTAGGGCCTGTCATACCGAGTTTTTCTAAAAGTACATAAAATTACCTTTCCAATGATATATATTATGTCCATTTCCGCGATGACGGGACTTTTGATGTCACCGGCTCCCGGGCTATAATGTATGGTGCAGAGGCATAGACATGGACACTATTAACGGTGGATGAGAACGCGTTAGGCTGTTTTGAGAGGAAAATTCCCGTCTGCATAGATGGGGAATGGAGAAGAAGATACAACAACGAACTGTACGGGCTGTACAACGACTGAGATGACTGGGTCACGTAGAGCAAATGGACACCAATGCTCCCGCCCGTAAAGTCGTTGAATCCAACACCGTTGGACAGCGCAGTAGAGGTGGACAGCGTGGCAGACGGCTGGAAGAAGCTTGTTGGTTGAGGTCCTGGTCCACCCCGGACTGTAGCACCACCTTAAGTAAGTAAGTAAGTATTGGAAACGGTTTATTTTCACAAGCGTGACATTGGGCCACTTCTGAAATGCAATTTGTTTTAACAGATAATCGACCGGAAGTGTTTAGAATATCAGATATTTTTTTTTGTATGGTTAAGCTGACATTCCGATAGGTATAGACACAAGTTTTTCTTTTTTAATTTTGTATCATTTTATTTTATTTTTGGACCAAAAAAAACACTTGAAAAAAGTTTTTTAGAAAGTGTTTCATTTTGCGAGTGTTCAAAGTCTTTTGTGGAGAGAGCTCAACTAAATCAGATAGTACTCATAGAAATCCACAAGATGCCATCATTCGTTTATAATAATAATTATTATTATGATAATTTTAACTATATGCCTGTAAGACCTAATGTCTTTGAAATGCAACCTCAATTGCACTAGTTAGAAAGAGTAGGAAGATAGGAAAGATTTGGCACAGTGGATTGAGATCAAAGTGTTCATTATCCAGTCCAGTTAAGCTGGGAGAATATAGAAAAGAATGCTGCCTAGAGTGGCAGCAGTCCAAGCACTTCAACCACTGCACCATTGCCAACCGCGTTTAAGCTTTGTTAAAAAGAATACTTAAGCCGTTTTTCTCCTGGACCCATCAATTATTATTTTTTGTTCACTTTCAACACTTCAGTGCGTTATGGGAGACCTTTGAAATTGACGTTTCGGAAAGTAACTTTTCGGTCGGCTTTGACATAAGCTTCCGACAGATACAAGGAAGGCATATGGAGCGGCTATAATTGCGGAGTGGAACTTTTCGTCAAGTTTCGTCCAACTTTGCTTATGGTAGTACACTTAAATAAAACTCACATTTGGAGAAATAGGAATGCCAAAAAGAGATATATGATAAGTACAGTATGGTTGTGTTCCTCTTTTGACGATACGGAAAGCTACTTTTCGTTGGTTTTTGACATTAGCTTCAGTGCCCTTCCGATTAATATAGTTCTACCCTTATATGCTGATAGGAAACATAAATATTTAAGTTCGATGTAAAAGCTTATGTTCAACTTTTTCCGCTACGTAAACTGTCACATAACTTCTTATGTTGAACTTTAATATTTAAATTTCGTTGCAGCAAATTGGCCTAGGTGGTAAATGGATAAGAAATAGAAGATATAAAACAACTTTGCGCAAATACGGAATAGTTGCCATATTTTCTACCATTTTGTATTCTGCCACAACACTAGCAGTGCTACCAGCTATATATTAGGAAAAAACGCAGTAGATTGCAATATACCGCAGTAGATGTAGAAAATACGGCAAATAATCAAATTCAATCCATTTTCAATACATTTACATTTTACTAACAAAAAAACGAGCTCCACAATCAAAGGGCACGGTATTGCCCTGCCAAGTTCGCGGCACTACCCTCTTTTTACAGAAATAAGCTCGCAAAAACCGTAACTGACTGACTCACTGACAGATCGTCAAAATTAGGGAGCTTTTCTCGACATCGTAGAAACTTGAAACTTGGAATGAGATATCGAAAATCTGCAATTTTCTATTCAGGGGGAGTGGCATCCACCCACTTTCTTAAAAATGCTTATAAATTATATGGAGCACTTTTGATTGTTGTGCAACGATGAAAATTGGTAGATCGGTAGGGCTTCAAGTACTAAGAAAGAAAAAAAAATATCAAAAATATGGAAATTTCCGTTCAGGGGGCGTGGCATCCACCCAATTAAAAAAAAAATATAAATTATATGGATGGCTTCGTTCGTTCCGCATTTCATTGTTCCACTTTTCATTTAATTTAAAAGCCAATAATTCCTATTTAGTCTGAGGACAATACTAACAATCTTCTTTGGGGTAAGTTAGTTCTTTGGATAACTTTGGATAATGTTCAAAATTCTCAGAAGAGAAATAGATTCGTTTTGCTGCGCAGTAGATTTTTATTTGGGACTAAACGCAGTAGATCTACTGCTAAAGGAGTAGGGTGGCAGCGCTGAACACTAGGAGTGTTTAATGAATCTGTTCCGCACTGAAAAGAACAGGATTGTGTGTTCCACGAGTAAAAACATTGCCACAAACTCTTCTTCATTCTGTCACTTTGTGTTCCATGAAGTATTCCAGAACTGTTTAGTACAACATTTCCTGCACCTACTTTTAAGGTAGAGCAAGTAAGTGAACACTTTCACTTTCTTATATTTTTAGACTAAACATGAAGAAAAAAAATTAAAAGAATATACAAAGTGTTAATTGATTATAAATTCGAGTTGGAAATTATTGCAAACAAATAACAATTCAAATCAGTCCCCAAGGGGTAATGTTTTTATAGAAAATCCTTCTGTAGCTTCTGTTGCAGTAAACCGCACATCGGATTTTGGGGTGCGGCATCTTTCATGTACGAGCGTCAATCAAGACGCCATAATAATAAATGAATTGTTGACAAATAGAAGAAGTCTTTCAAGAAGCACAAATGTTACTTTTGGCTACCGCATACGTACGAAAATCGGAGCATGGAACGTTCGATCCTTGTACAGCGATGGTAGATAAGAGCAGGTTGAGCGTGAAATGCTTCGCCTAAAGATCAGTATCCTGGGCATAAGCGAAACTAAGTGGAGAGGAAGAGCTGAATACAGATCAGACACTGGACAGACGAGAATGCTGTATTCCGGGGAAGATGAAAGAGAGCTGTGGCCAAAGACTGCATGGTGTCGGAATTATGTTGAACGAAGAAGCGAGGCGTAGTTTGATTTCCTGGGCGCCCATTTCTGCGAGATTAATGACAGCAAGGTTTCGTTCAAAAATTCGTAACGTCACAATTATTCAGTGCTACGCCCCCACAAATGAAGCGACCGAGGAAGACAAAACCGCGTTCTACACTCATCTTAGCTCGGTTTACAGTAGTGTTCCGAGAGGCGACATCATAGTCGTTATGGGAGACCTTAATGCCCAAGTCGGTTCAGACAATTACGGACTGGAACGCGTGATGGGAAGAAATGGCTTGGGGTCACGGAATGAAAATGGTGACTTGCTTGTCGACTTTTGTAACGCGAATCGTCTTGTGATAGGTGGGACTATTTTTAAGCATAAGACGTGCAACAAAATTACCTGGGTGCATCCGGATGGTCAAACCGAAAACCAAATTGATCATATCATGATTCAGCAGCGATGGAGGAAGTCTATGTGTGATGTCCGGACTCCGGAGTATAAGAAATGCCGATGTGGGAAGCAACCACCATTTGGTTCTGATGAGTCTCAAACTACGAACCGCTGTCGTACAAAGACCAGCGCAGGATGCAGCAAGGAGCTCAAAATTCATTACTAATGCTTTAAATGACCCCAACATATGTCGAAACTATGTCACCACTATGAGGGTACATGGACTCGCAGATAATGCGGAAATCGCTGCCAGAAGAGGAGATATCCGGGAATTGTACCAAATAGCCAAAGATGTTATCGGGAAAAAAAGCAACACCAATCATCCTGTAATGGATGTGGATGGCACACTTTTGGTATCAATTGAGGATCAGCTTCGTAGATGGAAGGACCATTTTTGTGCCCTGCTAAATGAGGATTCAGTTGAGCAGAGTGCTGAAGTGCCCCAACTAAACGAGATGGGCTGGTCTTATAGGGGTATTGACATCGAACCCCCGTCAGAATCGGAAATCCATACAGCAATAAATCTCCTCAAAAACAACAAGGCAGCTGGACTGGACGGAATACCAGCTGAATTCCTGAAAGCTGATCCCGTAACAGCGGCTAGTATTTTACATCCGCTGATACAAAGCATTTGGGAAAACGAAAGCTATCCCAGGGACTGGAAGGATGGTGTGATTGTTAAGTTGCCAAAGAAAGGTGACTTAAAGAATTGCAACAATTGGCGTGGTATCACCGTTTTGTCCGTTTTCCCAAAACTAATGGCAACCATCATTCTCGAGCGCATAAAGTATAGAATCGAGTCTACACTCAATTCTATCAAGCTGGCTTCCGCAGTGGTCGATAGTGTGTCGTATCATATCAACACCCTGCGTATCGTCCTCGAGCAGTCGATGTAATTTCAATCACCGCTTTACCTCATGTTCGGGGATTTTGAGAAGGCCTTTGGTCGAGTTAACCGAGAATGTATATGGAGATCGTTGCTTGGTAGAGGAATTCCACCAAAAATTGTTGCCATTATTAAAGAGTCCTACAACAACGCAAGGTGTTTTGTTTTGCACAATGGGCAGCTATCCGACTCCTTCGTAGTGCAACAGGGTGTGAGACAAGGGGATGTTCTATCGCCAATTCTCTTCCTGCTGGCGATGGATAACGTATTGACGGCCAGTGTTGGTACAGCTGAGAGACAGGGCATTAAATGGAGACCGTTCGAAAGGCTCAGTCATTTAGACTATGCCGATGACATATGTCTACTGGCAAATAACATAAGTGGGCTGAACGGGATGTGCCAAACACTGCAAGTGAAGGGAGAGTCGAGTGGTCTAAGAATAAACAGCAAAAAGACAAAAATAATGCTCTCAGGCCGCTCCACACAGCAGCGTATTTTTCTACAGGAGACGCCAGTTGAAGTAGTGGAACAGTTTAACTACTTTGGCAGTATTATTTCTGCAAACGGTGGTACGGATCTGGACGTTAAGAGTAGAATAAATAAAGCTCGTGCTGCCTTCGGTACTCTGTCCCCAATCCGGAAATCAAGTCAAATCTCCTTACGCACTAAGTTGAGATTCTTCGAGTCCAATGTCAAATCCGTGCTGTTATATGCTTGTGAAACCTGGAAAGTCACGTCTATTATTTCGAAGAAATTGCAGGCTTTTGTGAATCGCTGTCTTCGCCACATCCTTAAGATTCGCTGGCCACAAATAATATCAAATGAGGAATTGTGCGCAGGACAAGTCAAGAGCGGCTGGACGTCGACATAAGAAAGCGTAAATGGCGTTGGATTGGTCACACACTAAGGAAACCAAACGATGAAATTGCAAAGTAGTCCTTTGAATGGAATCCTCAGGGTGCACGGCGGGTTGGAAGACCAAGAACAACATGGAAATCAACTATCTTAGCGGAAGCAGAATCCCAGAGAAAGACGTGGCCACAGCTAAAGTACCTTGCAGCAGACCGTGAAGGATGGAGACGTTTTGTTGACACCCTATGCCCCAGCCGGGGTTACAGGACACGATGATGATGAACAATTCAAATATATTGAAGTTTGAAATTTCACAACGGCCAATCCCATCAACACAAAGCTGCATTTATCTGTTCTGTTCTGCTCTATTCTGATCTAGTTTTTTTCATTAAACACAGCTACTAGATTGTGGCAATAAATGGAGAAAATATAGCAGAAATATTTTTTTTTTTAGTCTTGTAGGTAAATCCATCATAAGAAGGCTAACTAAGCTCACAAGCTCATGCCACTGAAATATTAAAAATTACCTACGTATATAATTTATTTTTAATAAATGCAATCAAAATTATTTGAAAATAAAACAACTAAATTATAAAAAAAAAAATATTTATTGATTACCTTTCAAGAATTTTTGTGAGCAGACTTAGGTGAGTTGCGTGCTTTATTGTGAGATTATTACAAAATTATTCGGGAAATTTATGTGCAAAGCATATTTTTTAACCAATTGATAGTCTTAATGACTACAAACCATTAACTATTCTTTTCAACGACGACAAGAGGAAAGAAATAAACTAAACACAATGTAGAACTATATTTCAGCAGTTCATGTTTATAAAGCCTAATTTTGATTGCCACCGACACGCGACTACTTGTTAGATTGCATCAGTTTTGGTATGGTATTTATGTTTCGTAAAAATAATTTTTTTAATAAATAATTCATTTACTTAACGTGATTGTGCTAATGAACTTAATATTCGGAATAGAATTTAAATCGACATGAAAAGAAAAACAAACAAAGAACAGTATATTGTAATTGTACTTGCTCTATATACGAGTATGTAGGTATGTACCCAATAAACAAAAATTAATACTACCTCTTTTATTTCTTTTAAAAAATTGGAATCGAAGTACGTTGTCACTATCCCCTTACCTACGGTTTAATTGAATTGCTCCCAAATCTTCTCTTAATCTTGAAGATTTACCACACAAATTTAATTCGTAAATTTAGTACATTATAGGATGTTCAAAAGGTAGACATGTGCTTTCAAGAGGACACAAGCGTTCACAAGCTTTTTTTCAAAGCGAGCCCCTGTCTTTCAACTCCTACTCTCACCTCCCCGTGGTGAACATCGGGTGCCTAGTACTTTAAACTGAAGATAGGGTTCCAATCCCTGCGGCAGCAAACGAGAGAGGGAGGGGGGGGGGGGGGGGGGTTTCCACTAAGGCAATTCTGCCTTATCAAGGCGGCAGCGGAAGAATTCTCAGTTGACTAACCTAGCAAACGAAAAAGGGACAACGAACTTCGGATCTGGGTGTTAATTCTCGATCTGTGAAACTGTGAAGTGATAAATATGAAAAGTGTGAAAAAAACTGAAAGATCGCGACACCTTCTACGGTGACTGTTATGGCTGATTTACAATGACGCGTTCGCGTTCGCGATGCGTACGTTACATTTAGCAAGCGCTACGGCCGCGTCAAGATAAATCGAGCAAAAAAATTCAAACTTTTTTCAACACAAGATGGCCACATACCTAAATTGAAATCGAAATGTCAAAACGCACGCAAAAGTTGAATAATCTCTACTTTCGCGTTGCAGCCGCTTACGTTACGTTGGTTTGTGTACCTACTAATGGATGCAAAATCGTAACATAATGCTCAACGCGTCATTGTAAACACTAAACAGATATTCCTATGCCTGAACTTTTGCGTTGACAGGCAAATCTTTCAACGCAACGCCCAACGCGGCATTGTAAATCAGCCATAAATCAGCCATTACAGACACACAAGGGCAGCGTCTATTTTTATGTGGATTCGTCGTTAGAGGTAGACTTAGGTAAGAATTCTTGAGTTTCAACGATGTGAACGAGCGCCGCACGATAATTTGAATCAAGGTTAAATTCGCCAACATTAGCTTTATATGCGCGCATGCCCCCATATAGGAGAAAGATGACGACACAAAAGACGAGTTTTACGAGCTCCTGAACAGAATACATGAGTAATTTTAATGCCAAACTAGGAACAAAAGAAGTGGTGGCACAATCGGAAGATATAGCCTGCACGACAACACCTCCGATGACGGACTCCGGTCAATCGACATTGCTGCGGGGCGAAACGTTGTGGTAGCTAGTACGCAGTTCCCACATCTCGATATACACTAGGGGAGATGGCGATTGACCACATTGCGATCGACGCAAGGCACTTCTTCAGTATCATGGATTTCCCAACGTTCCGAGGAGCCAACGTTGACTCGGACCACTACCTCGTTGTAGCCAAGGTAGTGCTACGGGTATCCAGACCAAAGCCAAAACAAGGAAATACTGTGAGGAAGTTCGTCGTCGGACGGCTACAGTCCCAAGAAATTCCGATCCAGTCTCTCGCCCCCTCTTAAATAGTCCTATGCCGCCAACTGCAAGTATCGAGAACCAGTGGAAAAACTGCCAGGAAGCCACCAAAGATGCCGCCTCTGACGTGCTGCGCCTCGCACAACTACCACAGCGAATCCCCTGGTTCGACGAAGAATGCTAGCAAGTACATGCAGCCAAACAAAAGGCATACATAGCGGCACTGCATAGAAGGACCAGAGCTGCTCACGAGCTCTACGAGCAGAAGAGGAGAGAGGAACACCAGCTTCTGAGAAAGAAAAAGAAAGAGAATGAAAAGAGCGCGATCGAGGAAATAGAGGGATGACATTGCAGGAATGAAGTTCGGAAGTTTTACCAAAAAGTAAACAGAACCTCCCAGGGTTACAAGGCCCGAACCGAAGCCTGCAAGGATGATCAGGGGAACATCCCAGTCGGTGCTGAGGATATGGCAAAATAATTTCTGCAAATTGTATAACGGCGATGACGAACCGAATTCCGCTACTATGCAGATTCCAGATTGCACCATTCAACCTGGACGAAGTAGGCCTACAATTCTGTCCACCCCATCTCGACGAAGTGAAGATAGCTATATCTAAACTTAAGTCCAATAAAGCTGCAGGAGCTGATGGCCTTGCGGCTGAGCTATTCAAAGCGGCTGCCGATGAATTGGTTAGGAGTATCTATGCACCAGATCATCTGCAAAAATATGGTCGAAAGAAAGCATGCCCGATGAATGGAACCTCAATATTGTTTGCCCGATCTTGAAGAAAAGCGATCCTCTGGACTGCACCTACTACAGAGGTTCCTGAATATCGCCTACAAGATCTTCTCTTCTACTTTTTGAACGCCTGAAGCCATTCGTCAACAACCTGATAGGTCCATACCAGTAGTGGCGGATCCAGAGGGGGGCTATAGGGGCTGAAGCCCCTTACACGTAAAAACGTGTTCTTCCAAGCCCTAAGGGAATTGAAAAAAAAACAAGAATGGGGATAGCAAATTTGCATATTGGCTTTGTTTTTTCATAAGCCTTAAGCAAATTCGACAAGGACTGGGGCTTTACAAAATTTTACATGTAAGCTGTTGTTTTCCCAAGCATCAAGGAAACTGAACGAAAATACTATGTTGGGGCTTAACAATGTACACGTTAACTGTGTTTATTTTTTAGTATACAGAATTTGTATTACAAAACCGTCTTATATAAAAACCTATGCCTGGCCGCGGGCAAAAAAAACTTCCAGCTTAATGATAAGAAATTTGGAATAAGGAATTTTTCCAAAAAATTCATGTAAGTTAAACTGAACTTAATACAAATTGCGTGTAACAAGGCGCTCACTATGTCACTGAAGAGTCCAAGTGAGTAAGCCGAGGGAAACGCCAATTTGTAGGACTAAAAGCCATAAAAAACTATTTTGAAAAGAAACAATTGTTAACAGCAGTTTAATGATTGGAAATGGTGAAGGGGGCTATATGGAATATAAAAAAAAATTATTTCCCCGGAGCGGAGTTGGAAGGTGTTTTTGTGAGGTGAAAAAGGAGGGGGTAGTTGTAGCGTTTTCCGACTTAAATTGACTCCAAAATGAAAAGTGTTCAATAGAAATGATGCTCAAGTAATTTAAAAAAGAGTAGCATGTTAAATACAGCAGCAATTTGGCATTATTCCGTATTTTTATCTTCGCTTAAAAATGAACTAAAAACAAGGCTATTAAATCCATGTGAAGATTTTAACATTTCTTATTCACGAAAGTTTGCACGCAAATTATAAAAATTTTGATTTCAAATTCCATGAGTGCCTTGGCAGCCCTATACATAGTTCCAGCTGTCATATTATTCCAATGTTAGGCGTTTTCCTTTGGAGGTGGCGAAGTACTTGCAAGTACTTTGCCAGCTTTTTTCAATGGAACACATCAAACTGCTTTCCCATGTAAAATGTATCTACTCGCGCATGAGAGCATGTGCAGTTGGTAGTACTAGATTAGGGTTTTCATCTACTCGTAAGTACTTCGCCACCTCCAAAGGAAAACGGCTGTTATTGTGCTTGCTAACATATGAAGAACGAAAGTGTTCAGATGTGAAGAAAATTATTCTGCAGATTTTTTCTCTTCTTTGTGTGTTTCGTAGTTTCATAATGAAAGACACGATTCGATTGGTTGGATTTCCCTGATATTTTTGTTCTTTTTACAATAAAAATGCGTGTTCAGAAGCCTTAAAATAAGTGCATTGTTTTTAAGAAATGATATCTCATATTGAATTATTAAATTTTAATTAAAAAATCTTAGTTTTATAATTCTTGGAAAAAATATTTGTGTGTGTCGATGACGTCATTCTATGCACATGATGCGCAATGCGCTATCTTATTTATAGCCCGTTTCTCCCTTGTGAGGAATCACAAGTCACAAGCTCTTGTGACTACTCCTTGTGAGGATTGTTGTGATTCGATAACATTTTGGTATTCTCCCCCTAATAGTCACAAGAAAACCCACAACGAAACTCACCACAGCATTTTGTTGGTAGCATTTTGACCGATGAGCGCACACATCGACAACTCCACAAGTAATCGCAACGAACTAAACCAACACACCCACAATATGTATTCATGTTTCTCTGTCTCATTAATACAAAGCAAAATAATATCGCACCTTTGTCCTATTCTTTGGTAAAGAAATGAAAGAATATATACATTTTGTTCTCTTTCGCACAGAGAACATAATGCAAGAATATAATTCAATGATTTGTAGAAACTCAAGTAAATTTTGAGTTGTGACCTGCTCTGGAGGAGATCACAATTTCGCTTGTTTTTATGACTCTCACAAGTTGTGACTTTAGGGGCAGAATACGATAAAGTCACAAAATCAGTTTCACCACTTCTTGTGACTTGTGAGGTATCAGTGATGATGGGGAGAATAGGGCTGTTAGTTGTATCATGGTTGGATTGGATAGGAAAAGCAACACAAAAGAGAACTTCAATTTTCTACACCGAATATTTTCAAATATTTTTAAATATTTCGTCCCCCTCCCTCTGCTGCAAGTTACCCCGCTCACCATCACAAAACGCAGAAAATGCTTGAATTTCTTCACATGTGATCAGGGAAATTCCTGATCAAATTCCGTGCGTTCAAGGATTCAAATATCTGAATTTTTGGGGCTTCTGATTGGTCTGGCTGTCATAAGAATTCTGAAAATTCAGATGACTTTTACTGACCTTTGCTTACGTTTTTCAGATAAAAATTTTCATCTGAAAATTCAGATGACAGCTAAAAAACAAGAAAAAAAAGATCTGCACATAGAAATTGTACTTTATAGTCGATGCAGTTATTTTTGTGGTCTGTTGTCGGCTTGGTACGGCATGTTGGATTTTTAATTTTTGTTTTTAAGTGAACGTGATTTCATTAAGATTTCGTTGAATCAAAAGTTTTCATTGAGATTTCTTTGAAATTTACACGAAATCTCTTTCCATCAACTTGAAATATCAAAAGTTTTCAACCGAAATCTCGAATTTAATTTTGGTGGAACATAGCATAACACTAATCTGAGATTTAATAAGATTTACCTCAAATCTCGAAGATTTACCATACAAATTTATTTCGCAAATCTTGAAGATTAGAAATTTATCTTGTTAAATTATCCTATGGCAAATAGTCTTACAAATCGAACTAACCTATTCATAAATGGTGCTGAACGATTCATTCGAGAATCGTTTCAGTTCTTCATTGTAAGACAAGAATGAAACATTCTATCTCACTCGCACTTCATAAGGAAAATTGAAACACCATTTGCATTTTTGAGGGTGCTGTCAAACTTTATCTTTTTTAAATCTTATTGTGCGGTGGAAACACCAAAAAGATTTATTTAATCTAAGCTGAGATAAATCTTTTGTGGAAACATAGCAAAATAAGCATTAAGATTATTTGTTGGTTGGCTTCAACTATTTTCGAAAATATTAATCCAAATAAAAACAAAGAGCAAGCGTTTTCCAGTCAACTTACATAGTGACTCTGGGTCATTAATTTTTAGTTTACATTTAATTTTAATTTTTGATTTCCGACAAAAAAAGTACTTTTTATATTCACTTCCAGTAAAACTAGATAGTATTTTAATGGAATAAATGACATTTGGTTGAAATTTCAGATTTTTTGTGCGTTCAAGACGGTGTTCATACAGGCTTCACGTGAGGCGACTCTCTAAACGGGGGGAAATAGACCCCCATCCAATACGATTTTTTTTTCGTCTCAATCTAATCTAAAAGTTCTGATTTTTTTTCGCGTTTTATAAGCATCACCCTAACTTCATTATTTGTGCCTTGAAGTGGAAAAAGGGAGACCAGGGGGGTGAAATAAAAATCTGAAAAAATTACGAACTTTTGTTCATTCATTTCATTTCATTGTCATTTGATGCCTATCCAAGTTGGAATTTCAAAAAAAAAAAACAATATAAGGACCACCCCAATGTACATGCATATGTAGGTATGTTAAAACAAATAAGAAAATTGAAACAATTTTTTTTTGTTTATGAAAGCACAGAACACTTAATGGAACCAAGATACAAAAGTAATCCCCTTGATGTTCCTGATTTACATCTCATACAGCTTTTCAAATTGGATAAATTAGAGGAAAGCATTCTTATAAGGAAAATGCAACAATTCACGCGAAACACAAATATGATAATTTGGTTTCAAATACACCATGTTAAATCTTAAAAAAAAATAAATGCAAACAAATGTTGGTCAACCATTTTTCTATTTTCCAGACGAATCATTTTATTCAGACTAATTTAACAAATAAGAAAATAAAAACCAAAACAGTTTTGAAGACGAAAACACAGATCACTGGATGGAACTATAAGTTAAAAAAAGTAGTCACTTTGATCTTCTAGTCACTAATCTAATTCACAAAACTTGCAAAGTTTACATGTGCCACAAATACTACAATTCCATTTCAAATACAGGCAAAGGTTAAATAATAACAAATTAATTGTAAATAAATGTTGGCCAATTTAATTATTTTGTCAAAAGAAATTTTTATTCATAGCAGATCAGCTGATTTTGACAACAGATTTTAGGTCTGTTTGGTAACAGATTTCGTTTTCGAAGTTTCATAACAGAAATGCATAAAAGGTCGAAGTCCTGAATACAAATTATAAAAGATCTCTTAGGCCCAATTCACTTAGAACTGGCTTGAGGTTTTGGTGTGGTTCTGGCGTGCTGCATGCATATTCCACGTTGTGAAATTCACATGTTCTCTTATGAGATAATACACACACAGATGACGAGGCGAGGGTATGGTGTCACATGCCATCGCCACACCATATTGAAAACTCCAGTGGCCTACATAAACGTCACGCCACAATGAAATCTCTCAGTCAAATGTCAAATTGTCAGGCATTAAAAAAATTAAATGTGATTATGAGTTCAATAAAATTTATAAAAACTGAATTTTGCAATGAAATGCAAATACTTGAAGATTTATGTAATTACGGGAGGACAAAATTACTGCAACAGGAACCAAACATGGCAAAAAATAGTCCAACAATTCTAGGCAATTGTTTTTTTTATATTTCATTTATTTTCTGTGTAGAAGCCATTTGCTTGTGAAGTGTTCCTCTGTGTTTATGTGTGTATATATTGCTTTTCTGTGAAATAACCATTCCCTGTCACTTCTGTGTGAACAAAGCTCACCACAACCACACCACGCTCGTAGCAGGCCAGAACCACACCAGCACCATAAGCCACTTCTGTGTGAATCGTGCCTTATGTTGAAAATCTTTTATGGTTAATAACAGAAAATTCATAGCAGAATAACAGATGTGGCAGAATAGGCCTAAGGCCCAATTCACCTAGAACTGGCTTGAGGTTTTGGTGTGGTTCTGGCGTGCTGCATAAATATTCCACGTTGTGGAATTCGCATGTTCTCTTATGAGATAATACACACACAGATGACGAGGCGAGGGTATGGTGTCACATGCCATCGCCACACCATATTGAAAACTCCAGTGGCCTACGTAAACGTCACGCCACAATGAAATCTCTCAGTCAAATGTCAAATTGTCAGGCATTAAAAAAAATTAAATGTGATTGAGTTCAATAAAATTTATAAAAATTGAATTTGGTAATGAAATGCAAATACTTGAAGATTTATGTAATTACGGGAGGACAAAATTACTGCAACAGGAGCGTGCAACACCAAACATGGCAAAAAATAGCCCAACAATTCAAGGCAATTGGTTTTTTTTTTTAATATTTCATTTATTTTCTGTGTAGAAGCCATTTTCTTGTGAAGTGTTCCTCTGTGTTTGTGTGTGTGTCTATTGCTTTTCTGTAAAATAACCATTCCATGTCACTTCTGTGTGAACAAAGCTAACCACACCCACACCAGCGCCCGTAGCAGGCCAGAACCACAACAGCACCATAAGCCACTTCTGTGTGAATCGTGCCTAATGGTTTTCAAAATATTTTGAAAACTGTTGCGATTCCATCAAGCAATGTTGTTCCATGTAAGCCCCCGTATTCAGTACTTAATTTTCAGATTTCTGTCGATGAACGCACCCGACTAATTCCAATAGGGGGGTTTACATGGCATGACTGCATCGCTTGATGGAAATGGAACAAGTATTCAAAATCTTTTAAAAACTATATAACATTGGCTGTCAAGCGGTTGTTTCTTGCGTTCAATTGATCAAATCAATGTTGTCAAGCAATGTTGGTCCATGTGAACCCCCCTAATTGGGAATGAGAAACGGTGAACGTAAATTTATTTTAACGAAAATAAGAATTTATTTCAATGTTTTAATTTCATTTGACTTAAGATAAATTTATTATTTTAAGATCGAATAAATAAGATACCTCTGTGATGTGTGGCCGCTAATTTACATAAATAGGTATGTTGTAGATAACGTAGGTAGGTATAGGTATTTAAAACTGAACAAAAAAAATGGGGGCATCAAAAGTGCTGGTGCTGCTAACGCCCTCACGAAAATATAAACAAAAGTAGATCAACTTCAAATAAAAAAAAAAAAACAACTTGGTGTATAATTAGCCTAATTAATTTAACCAATGATTGATAGTTTTTATTTATTTATGTCATTGTTTGCGTACAAAAAAAAACGGTTTCAACGCAACTCGTCACAACTCAACTCATCACGAACCAATTCATCACAACCCAGCTCATCATAATGTACAGCAAAATTTAATAAACTGTGTAGACCAAATAGTAGCCCAATAGCAATTATTTCTTTTTTTAAATTTTCATAAACTCAATCACAATTTAGGTACTATTTTTTTTTTAACAATATCGAAGAAGTTGAATTTGTCACAAAACGGTTATTTTCAAATTTGGTTGCTTGCTGATTTTTACAGTTATTTTGTTGTTCTGAATTTGAAGAAAATTGTATTGAAGGAGTTCTAATATTATTGCGTTCGCCCAGGTACATCAGTTAGATGCTATTGTACCCTTCAAAGACGCACATTTTGATCGGTGTTTACCGACTTTTAAAACATTCATATCTGAATTTAAACAAATTCTCCCAGAAATATAGAATTCACAGTATATTCATGCCTTGAATTTCTATAAAAGTCTGTTATTTAGCATTTTATTTCCTAGTGTATACTTACTTGTGTGACTGACTGTGTATACATCCGATTCCTACTCCCAAACAAGGGAACTTATTTGAACCTCCCTAAGCCAAGAACTTATAAGAATGCAATGAATAATACAGTTGAATAAATAAATTAATTAAAATAAATTGAAAATCGTCATTGTTTGAATCAAATAAACTGAACGAAAAAGAATAACTCTTCAGTAATACGATGAATTAAATTTGTGGATCAACAATAAATAATGGATAATGCATATTGTCAGTCCCAAGAATGTTTTACATTTCCTACCGATTTTTTGTTTTCATAATACAAACAAATTACTATCAGCCAATAACAATACGTCATTCAAAAGAATCACAAAATATATATGTATGTTGATCTAATTGATATTCTATAAGTACCTAGCTTTCAAGGAAAAATAAAGTTTTCATAAATTAGCTATTATAGTCTTACCATTTTGATGATGAATAAGTCAATGTTCATATATACATGCATAGGTATGTACATAATTTTTATTTTTAAATATTTTAATGTTAATTCATTTATTTATGTATTAAGTCAAATAAGAATATAACTATCATAGACTTTAATTTACAATTTAAAATATATACACATTATATTTATGTATAATACATTTTTATTTATTAATGGCCAGTCTCACAGTCTTGTTTTAACCTTTAACTGAGTTCAGTTTGTTCTGCTGAACCAAAGTTTAAACCAAAAGTGTGAAATTGGGGAAAGAGTGTTATTATTTTTGTTTTTATGCTTAAATAACGAAAGAGTTCTCATTTTAGATGACAAGACAAACTTTGGATATAGTCGTATTTTCTTATAATGGAATGAAGGTATGTATGTAATCCTCAACGCATTCAAAGTGAGTAGAAAAGTTAAAATCGTACCTATTTTTTGTAACGTATTGTAATTGTGTAAATTATTAATAATCATTCTAGGGCGTAAGGTGTGAAATGGTGTGTAAAAACAAAATAACTAAAGCTGATATTGACTGTCAATATGGCCAGTTGAAACATCCTGCGCAGATAAAAAACCGTTATAAATCGGTCATTTTATTAAGCGCTCTAGGCTCTACCAATCCAGCTATTAAAATAAATAAATTGGGTGGCGCAACAGCTCGTGGAGAACCTGGGCCTAGTGAATAACAACTCTCAACCATTCATGTGTGCGTGTAGTTGGCAGGAATGGAAGGGACCTATAGTTTTTTGCCGAGTCCGAAAGGCTAAATGAGCAGCACTTATTCATGACAAGTATACTCTTGGAGGATTTGCCAGTTCCTCGCAAGAGGCAGTACCTCGGATAAAACATTTCTGTTTTAAGGTAGAACGGCTGGGAATCGAACCCACACCTTCGGCATGACAGTCCTGCGCACTAACCATCAAGCCACGAGGTACCAATCCAGCTATCGAAGAGAAAATTTAGTAGTTTACTGGAGTGTAGAAAAAGTAGTGCAAAATTATCTTTTTTTATTATTACCCACCCAACAAATATAAGAATTTTTTTTTCTAGCTTTTCTTGCAAAACTATACTGATCAAAGTTTTTGAATGGAATTATGATAATCATGTTGGATGTAGGTTATGGTGTCCGGTATTTTCTAAATTTTGGAATTTGTTCAAAAATTGGTTGGTTCAAAAATTTAGAAATAAAAAACATATATATATAGTGTTTTGAGATATAAGAGCTCAAAGTTGTTTGATTAGAATTTTTTTTGCGTTAACAACTGATACTTTCTGTTGAGGAAACAAAATAAAGTACATTACAGTATTTTTAAATTCAATTACTTTATTTAAAAAAAAATAGCTTAAAGCCTTATTGTTTTAAATAATTTAGCAAAGAAGGGGCACTTAACTCCTTCTTCCACAAAAATATTTGTTTTGTTTTGCTCCACAACAATTTTGTAGCGGTTGAGTGACATTTTTAGTTTCTTAGTAAACTTTTTCGAAAAACTTTTCTGCACTTTATGACGTTTAAAAATAAACGAACGTATGTACATATGTGCGAACAAACATACAAGCATCTCTTTAAAAACAATGGATTGGAACATCGAAACGTAGAGATATGTCGAAATTGTCTATTCCAACCAATTGATTTGATTTGATTCTTTATTTAGCTTCAGCTATTTATTACAAATTTAACTTAAAACTAGTTAAAGAAAAACTAAATGCTTGATTAATTATAATTATTTTTTACATAAGTTATTAGTTTCTTTTTAAATGCTATTACATTATTTTCTGACTTTAATTCTATTGGCCAATTATTGAACAGCCTGAAACCATAATGGTACAATACCTATATTCTGAGATCTATTTGTTCTGAAGAAAGATAGTCTAAAATCTCCCCTTTGTCTTAAATTATAAGGCTGAATATCCGATACATAAACTATATCGTTGAATAGATAACTAGGTAACATATTATTTTTAATTTTAAATATAAAAATTAGCACATTCATTATTGTTCTCTGTTTAATTGTTAAGCGGGCCATTCACGTGAAGACTGTCACACAGATCTTCGATCGGACTGTTACAACGACTGTCGAAAGTACGCACACACGTTGCGAACCAGTTTTACGAACAGTGTGTCAAAAAATTCCTTCAATTTGTTTTTTATTTATTTCGTCTCCTAGAAACAAAATAAAAACTATGAAGATTATTCGTAGACTGAGTAGTTCGGTCGCAAGGACTGTCTCAAAAACTGCCATTCACTATACGACCATTCGGTCGTGTCGCAAGGTTCGTTGAAACTTTCAACGGACTTCCAACCTGTCGTTAGTCGCACGCTCGGATGAACAACAAGGACATTCACGGTAGAACCTGTCGTATACGACTGAAATTTGTCGGACAGTCCTTACGACAGTTTTAACGTGAATGGCCTGCTTTAGCCATTTTAGAACCATTTTTTTCACTATTGCTCAACTTGAGGCAAACTCTCAAGTTGATCAACTTGAGAGTTGACATCAACTCGAGAGTTGAAACGCAAGTTGAAATTCCTTTTTATTCACTAATTTTTTTCTCAACTCCCGAGTTGAAAATCTAAAGTTGGCCAACTTCCGATTTGAAAAAAATCCCTAGGATATTTGAAAAAATAATTCAAGAAATGTCATTTTAATATTTTAAGTTGAAGGAATTTGATCAATAAAAGATTTTTCTCAAGTTTTGTGTGATATTTTGTGCGAAATTGGTTTGTTTCAAGCCATTCTGTCAATCAAACTGATTTTTTCAAGTTTTGTGTTATTTTGTGCGTGAAATTTATTTGTATATGCATAGGTATAAAATTTTTTAAGACAATGCCTTAAATAGTCAAAAGATGCCTAACAAAAAAAATCCTTGTTAAGGTTGTTGGCACGTTTCATTCTTTTTGTTTGTACCGCGTCTCACCATCTCACCAACACCCCAAAAAATCAGATGCGGAGTGCGGACTTCCCCAAATCGCTACTTAAAGCGCGTGGATTCAGGTAGAAAAAATACAAGTAATTGCCAAATGTCCATAGAAAAAATTTATAAATATTGTGGAAGCGTGGTATTTTCCAGAGCCAAAGGGGGAAATGCCCCCTTGCCATCCCTTCCTTTTCAATTACAATGCAAGACAACATCTTGTACTGTCTTCTTTCAATGTACTTTGGCTTGTCAGTTCCATAATCTTCACTTTCACTGGCCGAAGATGATGATGGCCAATTTCCCCAATAATAATGGTAATTATTGCTTCGGAACATTGTAGTTTGTTTTTTTATTTAACTGTATTTTGATAAATGAAGAGCATAAACATCTGAAGCAAAATATTTGTATGCATTTACAAAGGCAAAAAAACAATATTTCCATGCTAACTCTCAAGTTTGCTTTGCCAACTTCTACTTTTTTCGGGAGTTGAGAAAATCAGAAGTTGATCCACTCTAGAGTTGAAAATCGGAAATTGAAAACTTCAACTTAGAGTGAATAAAAACAAATTCACAAGTTGAAAATAAAAATCCACAAGTTATGTTCAACTTTGACTGAAAAAAATGAGCCTTAGAGTATCAAGCATAAATTGTATATGAGTTAACCTATCGCACATCAAGATACACCTCATTCCCCTATTCTGCAATTTTTGTAATCTTTCTGACATTTGATTAGATCCTAAAAATAGTATCGTTGACCAATATTCAAAATGGGGTTTAATCATAACATTATATATATTTATTGCACAACTCATAGATACTCTACGTCTTATTCTGTGGAAAAAAACAATTTTCTTAGCTATTTTATTACAAATATAATTAATGTGATTTTCAAAATTTTGCTTTTTATCTATAATAACTCCTAAATACTTTATTTCTTCAACTTTTTCAATGGTTTCTTCATTTATAATAATATTTTCAATTGAATCTCCATTTATTATAAAGCTTTCGTTTTATAAGTTTAGCTTCAGTTTGTTCATTTTGAAATAAATTTCTACTTTGTTTAGATCATTATTGAGTGGATTGATGCACTCCTCTGCAGAAGATTATAAAGAAATTGCATATTTAACTCCTGCATTCTCAAAACCAAATATTTATATTATGAAAAAAATAGTTGCATTAAGGAGGTAAACATCCACTTAACTCCTTTATGCCAAAATGTTTTTAATTCATACATGATGTAGAGAATATGATATAGAGAATTATAGGGGTATTTGTAAACTCTCTGCAATACCCAAACTGTTTGAAAGTATGGTTAAAGATAAGCTTGATTTTCTTACAAGTGAATATTTATCAGAAGTTCAGCATGGTTTCGTCTCCGGTCGATCTACTGTTACCAATCTGACCTATTTCACTTCGTACGTCACTAACGCTATGGAACAAAAATTTCAGGTGGACGCAGTTTACACTGACTTTAGCAAAGCTTTTGATTCGGTGAACCACCAAACACTTCTGAAAAAACTTGAGGCTTTTGTTTTTCATTCTCAACTACTTCGGTGATTATTCTCATATTTATCGTGTAGAACACAACGAGTTAAGCTTGGAGATATGTACATATTCAAAGGAAATTCAGTGTACATCAGGTGTCCCACAAGGAAGCCACCTGAGTCCGCTCCTCTTCATAATTTTCATTAACGATATTGTCTCGGTCTTTGAACATTGTAAATGACTATTATATGTCATTTGGAGTCCCGCATATAAAGTCCACTCTGATCGGATTGAAAAAATTTTAAGAAGATTCACGAAATATATATTTAAAAAAAATGGGTTGGGACTTTAGTCCTGGGTATGAAGCTAGATGCCAATTACTTGGAATAAAGTCATTACAATCCAGAAGAAAAATTCATAGTGTAATGCTGATTAGAGACTTACTATGCTACCATATAAAATGTCCATCGCTTCCTGCTTTAGTACCTATCTATGTTCCCACCAGGTTTACGAGAGCTAAAGTATTCTTATTTCAAAGAACTCATACGACAAACTATGGTTGTAAAGAAACTTTATCAAGGTCCATTGTATATTTGAATGAGGTCGCTACAGACATTGATTTTCTTAATATTGATCGTAATAGATTTAAAATCGAATTATTGTATTTATTCACTTTTTAATTTATCTCTTGGAGTGCTTATATCTCTTAGCTGTAATATTGCTTGTAGATTAAATAAATAAAAATAAAAAATAAAAAATTCCTTCAATGGAATTGTGGGGGTAAAAACGTATTTAACTCCTTTATGCAAAAAAAAAATTTGAATTTGAATTTTGTAATGCCGGAAGGTGTTAAGTAATTTGAACTCCTTTTTCCTAAACTAAATTGGAAACTAGAGATTGTAGAAAGACGCCAATCACACAGAAATTTAAATTTTCACGTAGCATTTTCATTGATGAAAAAACGAAAAATTTCAAAAATGTCACTTACCCCCTTCTTCATTTCAATTACATAATATAGAAAAACAATTCCTCGAGCCATATCGAATATCAAAATCAACAAGTTCCATTTAGCACAAAAAAATCGCGCACCCGTTTCGGGATTTTGGCATTCGCGATTGTTGTTCGGGATTTCGTCCATTCAGTTTTTTTGCTTTTTTGGGATTTTGGCATTCGGGATTTTGTACCCAACCCACCTCTGATTCAATTTGAAGGCTACTCGTTTTGGGAGTTTTGACTGATTGCAATGGAAGTTTGTTTTGAATTTCTATGAGCAGAGGGGAGCGTTACAGAGTTAAACTTACATTTGTAAAATAGTAATACAAAAAAAGGAAACAATAATACAAGGACAGTAGACGCTCGATTTAGTGAATCTCGAAATAGTGAACTATCCACAATAGGGAACACAAAACACAAAATTTTATATAAAAACGTATTTTGTGTAAAAAATTCTCGCAAGCATTTTACATAGCTTGAGAGATTGTTTCTGTTTTTAATTAAAACTTAGCGAAGACCTTGTTTAATGCTTAGTTAAAAACATTCACATCAAACGAAATATGCATTTTGGCTCAAATTCGCCTTAAGAAAACCTTAGAAAACTCCCGCTCGAAAGAGTGAAAAGTTTCGAAACAGTGAACAGGCCTGGTTTTTATTTCTTCACTTTATCGAGCATCTACTGTAATCGCTAGTAATTTGTAGTGCCTATTAGTGGCTGTTATGAAACCGCATTATTGTGCTACAAATAAAAATGTGCTCGTACTTTTGATTATACTACTTGTAGTTTGTTACTTTTTCGCTGCTTCATAATGAAACGGAATTATACCAAATACAAACTGCAAGACTAATAGTATTGCTTTGTACTTTATTATGAAGCAGGTCCCTGATTGCCTAAAGACTAACGGCTGTCAATTTTCAGTTTTACGACTTTATTAATTGCGGGTGCGCACCAAAAAAGTATGTACTGTGAAATGATCGTGTTTCAACTTTGAAAAAGTAAAGTACTTGCTGGAGAAAAAAGTACTTACTAGTTTTTATGCATACGGAAAAAAGTATTTACTATAGTCTGTTCACCAAAAATTGTCAGTACAGGGCTTATGGGCGAGCTTTTTTCAAAAGAATGGTGCCTGTGTATACCATCACAATTCACAACACTCAAATAACAAATCTGCAACTGAAAAAGATACTAAACCACTGATTAACATACAGGAATTGTTGTTATAATCCTTTGAAACATTTCGTACGCTCCAACATGACCGTCGTTTTTCAATGCCAAATAGCATTCTGATCGTATACTCGCTCTCGCTTCTACCTTTGCTGTGTAAAATAGAACAAAAAATTCACATTCCAACAGAGTTGCTTTTGCCAAGTCGCAACAATACAACAGAGCCTTTTCAGTTGTTTTTATGAAAGAACTTTCAGTTTTAAAGCTTTTGAGAACAAAATTTGTAAAGGTGAGAGCCAAAAGTGTTGTCGTTTTGATTGTCCCCTTATTATTTGTTTGTATTTCTGAATAAACCTATACAATTTGTACGATTTCAGTCTTTAAGAAGAAAAAAATTGTTTGTGCTATGTTATGAAACATTCACAAAGCGTTACGTGATCAAATTCATTTGAAAAGGTGTGGTGTGGTAAAAAAAGATAAATGGATCTTTTTTAATATGTTTGGAATGGTATCCATGGTAACCATTAGCATATTGTTCTTCGCTTTGTGGCAATTTATAATTCAAAGTACGGAAGCCCTGTGAGAGCTTTAACTTGAGACAGATGTATGCAAGCCAATGCAACCGAACTGAGAGGCAAACGTCCTATCTTCCCTGTACTGACAATTTTTGTTGGATAGAGTATAATAAAGTTCATCCAAAAAGAGTAAATGCTATGAACTGAAGTAAATGTACTTAAATTTCGGAATTTACTGCATCTCATGCATATCAAAACTGACATAAACTTATAAATTCGTTAGTAAAAGCATTTACTAAGTTTAATGCATATCACCCAATGTGTTGAAAACTTCAAATATGACGACAGGAAGTATTACAACATTCACTCACCCATGGGTTGCGTCCAGTTAAGGCTGGGGGAATATATATGAAAGAACGCTGTATCGAAAACGACTCGAGCCCACACCTCTTAGTTAGCAGTCAAGCACTACATTTACTGCACCATTGCCACTCGCCATTTATTTTTTTATAAATGTATTGAAGTTGTTGCACCCTTAACACAAAAATTGGAAAACCGCTATTTTGAACCTGTCCTCCCCAGCACGGATGTAGAAAAAAACCTGAAAAAACGTTTGTTTTCAAAATAAATGTATGTACATACCTAAAGAACCTCATATTCATATTTTGGTTATTGTCGGTTTTCTGTCAAAACCTAAGTCCAAATTAAAATAATCGATTAGGAAGCACAAAAACCCGCTTTAAAAATTATTAAAATGGAATTTTTAGATACTTCAAGGTTTAAAAACTAAGATTTCAAAGCAACCACGAAACAGGGGCATTGATATTTGAATTCAGTGATATTTTTTGGGAAAAAACATAGGTACTAAAATGTCATATAAGGACTTACGAGGGTTTCACAGAAAGCCGACGGTATGCTAGATGTTTACTTGAGTCTCTTATTTTTAAACTTTTTGCAAAATGTGGATGCTTCTGCAGGTATCGTATTTATTTCACAGGTATTTTAGGTGACAAACATTCAAAATTAGTTGTTTTTTTTTAGTCGAATTAAGGGGAACTAGTGGAGACAAGTGGCCAGGGTTCATCTTCTGCAATACAAGATTAACGTTTTACCCAAAAAATGCAGAATAGTTCCTTTCCTAGGTTATTACTTTTTTTCTTTTTTGACAGAAAAAAATGTGTGCGCCTTCAAACCCTTGTTAAGTATCCAAACATACTTTTTAAAAATATAAACTTCAATTGCGCTTTCGCATGAACTTCGATAAAATAGCAAAATTTTAAGAGTCCACACTCACTGGTTGTTATTAAAATTCAAAAAGTCATCACTCATCAGTCTACTAAATGCAAACGCAAATGTAAAAGGTAATTTATTTCGAAAATCCTATGCAGTAAAATGCACTGTCCATATGTACCTATGCAGGTACTTTATAAATAAATTTAGAAATTAGCCACCTGCAGCATTTATAACGTTTTCTGGAAAGTAGCAATCACATACAAAATTTATCAGATAAGTCACGACACAAATTAATTTTATAATCAGCAACACAGTTGCAATAAAAAAGTGGAATCAATTATGTATATAGATTCAATCGAAATTCCAGTAAATTATCTACACTATAAATCTGTCTATGGCTTATGACCTTTGCAGGAAGATTATAAATGTTTTGGAGCAAATTAATCTCATTTTTTGGTAGTTCTAATGAAATCAGTCTGTAACGGCCATAGAATATAGATATTCATAGTTATAATTTGAGCTTATTTTTTGTATCCTTTGATGTTTTGCACTTTCAATCAGGCATCTTAAGTGCATGTAAACAAGATAATCATCCCTTTTCATTCATTAAACATTCAAAAGCATCAAGTGGATTCAAAAATTAGCCACTTCAACTTAAAACAAATATTGAAAGGATACGGGCGAAAGTTTGTTTCCTTTTTTATAATCTTTGCTCTGGCATCCGGGATTTGATTTGTCTTATCCGCTAAGGCGCTGACATACTCTTTTTTTTTAAATTATTTTTTTTTGTTCCTCGCCTTGCACAGGAGCACGACTTCAAATGGATTATGAGGATGTTTGCAAGAGCGCAATTGATTTTGCATTTTTTTTTTTCGTCGCATAGGGAAGTAGTATTTACACAAATTGTTATGGATTTAATAAATATACTAGAGGAGATTAATGTATAATATTCGGTTTGTTTTTGTTTAAAAATATAGTATATCTACCTCATAGTTTATCCTTCAGCCAGTATCAGGGGATTCGCTTTTTTCGGGTGTTTTTTTCTCCGTATTGTTGTTAGGCAACAGAAAAAAAAGTTCCCTCGATCTATATTTTCCTCCCACGTTCAAAGCAAAAAGCAGACAAACTCAAATCGCTCTGTTTAGAGTAACAACGATTAAATAATTAAACCATTAATTGAATTGCACGATACTCTTTTTCGTTATTAATAATTATTTTATAGCACATTTGCTGGGTGGTGGATTTTTTGTTGGAGGATAAAATAAATAAGCACGACAGTGACGATGGCATGATGAATTTTATTTAAGTCAACGCCAATTTGTATGCACATATATTATATGAAAGTGGATTCTTTTAGTTCTGAATTGTGTAGAAGGCTGTTTTACATTTTGTTGTATCTTAAAAATTGCTGAAACATATGAAATTTACATATTTGTAAGTATTTCGCGAATGGCGAACAAACTTCGCGAACGGCGACTCGGACGTTTTTTCTTGTTTCTCTTCTTGCACACCACCCAAATAAAGTCGCAACTGACGTTTGATTGAGAATTTTTGACGTCCCTTGATTTTTTTTAATTTGTTGTGGATAAATTCCAGTGTCTTATTTCCAATAATGGGAATCTAGTACAAATTTAACACACTACCTTAACTACATCGATTACAAACATATTCCAAAAAATGGTATAGCAGTTGGGTATGAATAGCTGTGTTCCTTGCCGTGTTTGAAACAGTTTGAAACCGCCAGATTTAGTGCGAACCCGTTTCACACTTGAAAAATTGTACTGGTCCGCACTTAACCTGGCGGTTTGAAACTGTTTGGGACTAACCAAGGAACAGGGGTAATGGATTCCTAACAGCCCTATTCTGGCGTGGTGAGGGCTCACAAGTACAAGCTCTGTGAGGTTTGTTGAAAATCCTCACAAGAAACCTCAAAAGAAACTCACCACAGTGAATGGGCACGTTCAAACATGTCAGTTTTTCATTTTTGCATCTCCGATTGGCCGACTGCAATAAAAAGATAGATGAGAGAACTTTATAAAGTTGAGCCTATTTGAAATTCTTTTTGACTAGAAATATTTATTAAGCGTTGAGCCTTAATCTTCGGCCGAATTCCTAAACGCATATCTTGCGCAAAATATGCTAAGCTAATGCATATCTCTTTTTCGAAGTCCGAGAATGAGAACAACTCTCTCTTCACCAGACACCCCCAAACTGGGAAATCAAACAGTTTTAGAAAATAACCCTACTTTGTCGATACTTCATGGATCCTTAAAAAAGTGAGTGTTGCATGCCCATACTTAAATTCTTTGTGACTACAGTGATTTTATTTTCACTTATTTTATTCTAGTTTAGTTTTGAAAGTCCCGGGTTGAAGATCATTGAATGTTTTATTTTGTTTTTTATAGGGAAATTTTCTTACTTTACTTTCTAGTTCCGCTAATTATTTTGTTCATACGTTGTTTACTACGGATCCAAAATGGACTTCTTTGCTTGAAGAGGAAATAGACGTCAAACGTTGCAACCCGTTCGTTTGTATAAGCTATGTTTAATGAAGAAAAGCTTGATCAGAACAGCAGAAATGTGTGAAAACTTTCAAAACAAGAAATAACGGAAAAGTGCAGCTTCGTGTTGATGGGATTTACAGTTGCCTATCGGCTGTAAAATTTCCAATTTAAAAATGTTTCAATTGTAATTTTTAGGCATTAATTTTCAATTCAACTTTATTATATGTTCCCACCGAAGCGAAATCCGAGATTTCAGTTGAAAACTTTCGAGATTTTTAATTAGTGTTCACACTGCCAAAACCAAGATTTCGTCTCATATAAACACAAACTACTACCTTTGTGTTCCTATGTGTTTGTATTTCTCTCCACCCAAATGTTAAATACAATATCATACTCTCTCTTTTTGCCTGCTTGGCGTTGGCTTTTCACCATTGTGTGGTGAAAGCTGAAAATGGGTCTGTTAATAAAGATATGTTCGCATCGATACAAGATTTCATTGATGTATGGGGAAATGTGAAGATTTGGACTGAAATCACTGAAATCCGAGATTTCACTCTGGTGGGAACGTAGTATTATTATCAAAACACATTTCTTATATTTTTTTCTACATGTTAAGTCCAAAAATATGAGAAAAGTACTTCTGTGACAAATTTTTGATAATTATTATCCCAAACAAATAAATCAGCTGGTACTTTGACATTTCTCACTCATTTGCTCCACCTCAAAAGCAGGTGCAGGAATATTGTTCTAAACTGTTCCGAAAAACTTCATGGGACACAAAGTGATGTAAAATGTAGAACAGTTTGGGCCAAGGGCTTACTCATGGAACAAACACATCATCCCTTACTTTTCTGCTTTTTTCTCTAATTTTCTGTTAGCAACAGGTATATTAAACACACCTATTATTTACCAATTTTTTTTTTTTTTAAGTTTTCACAACAAAACGGACTAAAGCGTGGTACACATTATCAAACCTGAGTGTCACACGTGTTGGATATCAAACCTGCGTGAAAAGTTTCGCGTACACACTTATCAGTTCTGTTGGTAGTCAGGCAAAGAAATTCCACTACTCAGAAAATTGTTTCTTTTTATTTCGAGGCTATTTCCACCACGAATCGTCTTAATTCTTTTTTTATATGACACACACGAGCTTTCTTATTTTGTTTGCACTTTTTCCGCTAATTTGCTATAAAAATTGGTGTTTCGCGACGTGAATGACGGATGAGTCATGAGTGAAATTGTATACACATAATCGAGCAACCACCTAACAAACCGAGGGTTGTCACGCAGTATCAAAAAATTTTGTGAGCAACAGTTGTGAGTGACAACCAATCATTCAGCATGTGCACATTATCAGTTCTGTTTGATATCCAACATGGGTGACACTCAGGTTTGATAATGTGTACCACGCTTAAAACAAGCTTCTTCACCCCGCGACTTTCAAAAATGAACTTACACAAAAATTGGAAATAAATTAAATTCCTGAAGACAAATGGAAATATAGCATTGTGTGCGTGCGACACTCATTTTTGTAAGGATCCAAGAAGTACCGACAAAATTGGTCAGTGAATCTTCTTGAACGGTTACTTCAAAGGTTTTCGAAGAGAGCGCTCATAACTTTATGAGTGGTCGGGACCAATCAAAGAATTCGCTATCATTGCTTGGTGAATACCGCCCTTAAAAATCTTTTCAAAACTCACACAAAATCTTGTTTATGTGTTGTGTAAGTGATTCAAGCAGATTTTTAAATCTTGCTGACGAAATCGGAGATATTGATTCGGTGTGAAAAAGCTATAAGTTGCATTATTTTGTAAAGAAAAATTGAAGGAAAAGAGAGATGAAAAGATAGTTTGTAAAGAAGGTTATTATGTATACAATTTAAACTTTACTACATACATAGCTGTTTAAAGCAAAAACAAATCACATTTTAATTATATTTAAGATTGAACCATATTTGAACCGTTTATTGTTCATTTGTTTTTAATTTCCAATTGATGCAGTTTTTTTTAATTGGTCTTGGAGATATTTTTCGTCCGCCAAAAATTCCATGGGACCAACCGGTTTCATTGTAGAAATATCAAAATTATAGACGCATGGTATACTGTTTGGTATATTTATAGTACTAATTTTTTCATCTGAGATCCCTGAAAGTAAAAAACAACAAACGCTAGTTTTTATTAATTTTTAATTAAAAACGCTGATAAAAAAAATAGTAAGGGTATTCATATTCATGCAACGTTGTAAGATTACAAATTGTGTAAAATAATAATTTACTATAATTTAAATACCAGATCACCAATTTCAACAAAATATAAAATAATAAAGGCTTGGTCAAACAGAGCGCGGTCCGACGGGACGGTCAATACTTTACTGGGAAAGCAAGAACGCGACGGTCAAATTTTCTTTGTTAATCTAGATTGCCAGACCGCGCTCTGTTTGACCCACCAGGCCTTAAGTTTACGCAAAAATTTCCATGAACGAACTTTTTAGTAATTTGGTTAAATGCTGTGTAATTGAATCAGCTGTTCGTTGAACGTCAAATATTTGGGCGCGTTCGGCTGCGTATCTTTAGCGATCCAGATTTGTTTGTTGTCTGATGTCAGCTAATGCAAAAACAACTCAACGTATCTGAAAATTATAGTTCTACCTTAAGAGTGTTCCGGACTGAAACGGTGATTTCATGAAAACAATTGTGAAGCGTGTACTTGTCCGATCAAAACGATTAAGGTATTTATGGACATATAAACTTGTTTTCTAGGACATCATTGGAAACAATTTTTAATTTTGTGCTCTTGTTTTTGGTAAAAGCCTCTAAGAAAACGAGACAAATGGCTGTTTTTCAAAGCAAATGTAGCTTACACCAAAGCATTTTTTGCAAAACAATGTTTAATTACATAACATTCCATACTTTTATAATGCCACTATTGGAGAAAATTTTTAATTTTCTACCTAATAAAAATTTTAATAATACAAAAAAAAAATGTTTGTAAATTTTGAAAAAAAACACATTTTTGACAGTCAATTTCTTATACCTAACGGTATTTTTTTGACAATTTTTTTCGCAGTGGATATAAATTCAATTTATTTTTCACAATTTTCATTAATTATATAAGCATAATTGTGTCATATGCATATTGAAATTTTTAATTCTTAAAAGCCACTTTTTGCGAGAAAATTTATGTAAATTTGGAAGTTAAAATCCGTTATTTTTACAAAATGCTTTTATTAGTACAATAAAACGCCTACTAGTGACCAATTAGTAAAGATAAAAAGTTTTATATAATAAAGAATCTGATGAAAATTAAAAAACCGGTCTTATATACGCAAAAAAAAAGTTAGCAGATGACTGGTTTTGTTCAGTTCGGAACACTCTTAAGATACATGACAATAGTCGCGTTGTAAGGTAGAACTATAATAGTCACAAGCTCACGGCAGTGGTCGGATGAAAATCAGCGAATAAAAACAAATCATATGTTACACCCATAATGTCCTTTTCTTGATTTTCGTTAACTTTTGCTTTCGGAAGTGAATAGAGCGCCCCCGAGTACACTTCACGGAAGTGAAACTGAAATTTGTTGAGGTAGGAACGAAAAAAAGAGAAAGAGTGTATGGCTTAGTTTTCTGATTTTGACAGCTCAGAAAGATACTTTTCATTGGCTAATGACATCTGTTTCTAACAGCTTCCGACTAGTAAGAATCTTCTAAACCAGTGCGAATCATTCGTTGACCATAACAAACACATTTAAAAAAAAAACACTTTGTTGTAAATGAAAACAACACGTTGTTGATGTAGTTTTGTCGTTGTCAACGAAAGATTCGCATTGGTTTGGGTGGGACTTTATAGTTCTGCCTTAATAATTTACGAAAAGTAGCTTTCCTAAAGGCTTTCCCAACTTACTTACTTACTTATCCGGCTCCCGATCCATGAAGGGTCTCTGCCTGAGATATTGCGGTCTTCCATCGGCTGCGGTCCCTCGCACGCTCCCTCCAGTCGTCGAGACCAAGCGCTCTTGCGTCTGTGACCGCCTGGTCCCTATAGCGGAGGTTCGGTCTTCCTGGTCGTCTCGAACCTGGAGGCTGGGATTCGAAGATTTTCTTGGCTGGAGCGTTGTTGTCCATTCGCTCGATGTGGCCGAGCCAATGTAGTCGACGTGTTTTGGCTCTTTGGACTACATCCACATCTTGGTACAGCTCGTACAGTTCACGATTGAATCTTCTCCTCCAATCGCCCTCTTCGCATATAGGACCAAATATCCGTCGTAGAATTTTTCTCTCGAAAGTGCCCAGGATCAATTCCCCTTTTTTACTTATCGTCCAGCACTCGGCGCCGTAGAGTAGAACTGGTAAAATTAGAGTTTTGTATAGCATGCACTTTGTCTTTCGAGAAAGGAGTTTTGAACCCATTTGTTTGGCCAAACCGAAGTAGCAGCGGTTCGCTAGGGTAATTCTTCGTCGGATTTCCACTAAGGTGTCGTTCGTGGGATTGATGTTTGTTCCGAGGTAGGTGAACTCCTTGACTACCTCGAAATTACTGCTACCAACAGTGACGTTTTGTCCTAGGCGATGGACAGATGAGGCTTTGTTTGTTGATAGCATATACTTTGTTTTGTCCTCATTCACTTCAAGACCAACGCGTTTCGCCTGTTCATCAATAGCTGTGAATGCTTCAAGTACAGCTCTCTTGGAACGGCCGATGATGTCGATGTCGTCCGCATAACCAAGCAGTTGAGAAGACCTGTTAAAGATAGTGCCGTCCATGTTAACACCACTCTTGCGCACTATCTGCTCCAGGACTAGGTTGAAGAAATCACATGATAGCGCATCTCCTTGCCTGAACCCTGTACACGTCTGGAATAACTCGGATGAGCTGTTACCCATTTGCACGTTGCACCGCGTATTTTGTCACGTCATGCGGCATAGCTGGATCAGTTTTTTCGGGATCCCGAGTTCCGACATCGCCAATAGCTCTTGGCGACTTATGCTATCATATGCGGCTTTGAAGTCGATGAATAGGTGGTGGGTCTCGACTTGAAATTCGTTGGTCTTTTCCAGGATTTGCCTCAATGTGAAGATTTGGTCTATCGTTGATCTGCGTGGCCTGAAGCCACACTGGTACGTGCCGATCATAGTGTTGCAGAAAGGTTTTAGACGCTCACAAAGTACGTTGGATAGGATCTTGTAGGCAACATTAAGCAGGGATATGCCTCTGTAGTTCTTCCAGGACATAGGATCGCCTTTTTTGTAGATTGGGCATATGGAGCTATTTGACCAGTCGTCGGGCATACTTTCCTCCTCCCAAACTTGGTTGATGAGCTGGTGCATGCACCCTACCAGAACATCTCCTCCATACTTGAAGAGTTCCGCTGGTAGGCCATCCGAGCCGGCGGATTTGTTGTTCTTAAGCTTGTGGATGGCTTTCTTAACCTCTTCAGTACTGGGTGCTGGGACTGGATGTTCATTGACTGGTCTAATGCTTGTTTGTTCCCCTGTCGCCTCCTCTACATAATGCCCATTAAGCAGCTGCTGGAAATGCTGCTTAAACACGTCTACAATTCCCTGTGCTTCTGTGACTAGGTTCCCTTCGCTGTTTCGAAGAGCTTGCGTGCCAGTCCTATAACCAGATGCCAGTTGCTTGGCTGTTTTGTAGAACCGGCGGGTGTTGGTGGCGGTGCTGGACTCTTCGAGATACTTGAGCTGAGAGGCTGCGGATGCTCTTTTCTTTCTACGCAGGGTTTTTTTCTCTTTCCTTCTCTTTTCACGGTACTCCTCTCTTGCTGCTCTTGTTTTCCGTTGCAGCATTTGCATTCGTGCATTTTCCGTCTCCTGCTTCAATACCGCGCATTCATCATCATACCACGGGTTCTTTTTTCTGGGTGGTTGATAGCCTATGGTGGTCTCGGCTGTCTCTTTAATAATGTCGCGATACTGGTTCCACTGGTTGTTGACGCTTGTGGCTGGGTGTACGGCAGAGAGTTTCCCGGTCAATTGCTCACTGTAGTCTCTGGCTTTCTCAGATGTGCTAAGGCATGCGATGTTGAACTTCTTTCTTTGGGCGGTCTTCGTTTTCTTTTCATTGGACAGTCGGGCTCTGAACTTTGTCACAACAAGAAAGTGGTCAGAGTCCACGTTTGCACCTCGGAAAGTTCGCACGTCCAAGATGTTCGATGCGTACCTTGCGCCAATTAGCACGTGGTCGATTTGGTTGGCCGTTCGACCATCTGGAGATCGCCAGGTTGCTGTGTATCCTTCGCCTGGGGAACCTAGTGCTACTTATCACCGTATTACGAGCTGCAGCAAAGTCGATTAGTCGGAAGCCGTTGTCTGTTGTCGTTTCGTGGAGGCTGTGCTTTCCAACTAATCCGCCAAAGATGTTTTCCTTTCCGACTTTAGCATTGAAGTCTCCGAGCACGACTTTGACATCGTACTCCGGACAGGCTCCGTAGGCTCCGTCCAGGAGGTCGTAAAACTCCTCCTTGTTAGACTCCTCAGCTTCATCGGTAGGGGCGTGTGCACATATTAGGCTGATGTTTTGGAAGGTAGCTTTGATGCGGATCACAGCCAGGCGATCGCTTATCGGCTTAAAATCGATGACTTTCGATCTGAGTCCTAGCATGTGCAGTCTTTGGTGACAGCTGTAATAAATGTCGCAATCTTTTCTTTTCGTTATACCTGATCCTATCCATCGTATCTCCTGGATCGCGGTAATGTCTGCCTTGTACCGCGAGAGGACAGATTCAAGTTTTTGAGTGGCACCTGGTGTGTAGAGTGTCCTTACATTCCAGGTGCATACTCGTAGATCATAGTCCATTTTCGTTCCGGGTCTGGTTGCCATTTGAGGGGGGTCGTTATCCGAGGCTTCCCGCGTCTCTCTCATAACAATTGGTTTTTTTACTGTGGTCGGGTCGTTAGCCCAACGCACTAACCTCCAATCTGTAGGGCCATGGGTTTAATGTTGCAATTCTTTCCTTGATCAACATTCGCACTTACAAGTTTAGCAAGTCCTGGCATAAAGCCATGACCAGTATCTGGCGGCTACCAACTTGGAGGTATTGTAAGCACTTGATGTGTAGGAAAAGATACAGCTCGAGGCCCCCAGTTCCTACAACATCCAACCACCAAACCAACACGAAATTAGAGCGAATCTTACTTCCTAAGCGTCTCAAAATCAATCATTAAAATTTTCAATGATGAGTTTCAATGATAGCTATAACTGGCGCCTAATGCTATGTTCCCACCAAAATGAAATCCGAGATTTCGGTTGAAAACTTTTGATATTTCAAGTTGATAGAACAAGATTTCATGGAAATTTCAACGAAATCTCAATGAAAACTCTAGATTTCAATGAAATCTTAATGAAATCCCGCTCCACCAAGTCGAGAACTCCAAATTTTTCAGCTGAAATCTCAGATTTCGTTTTGGTGGGAACGTAGTATAAGATAGCCCATTGACCAATTATATAATGAGTGTATTTCATGAGTGTCAAGTTAGCCCTTATGTGCGTGACGAGGTACCCGGGTACCTTTTCAACTTTCAATGTCTAATTAAACAAATTTAATGGCTAGGTGTGTGCAAGACACTTTGTGAGAGCTCCTAAGATTATGTTTTGTGCATATTTTAATAATTTGCAAGTTAGTAAGTCGAATGGGAAGATCCCTGTCCACCAAAAAAATATAAACACCTTAAACCGTGTGACGAGGTACCTCGGTACCTCTATGTATAGGGAACGTATGGTAGTACCTCGTGGCATAATGGTTAGTGCGTTGGACTGGACTGGCATGCCGAAGGTCTGGGTTCCAGCTAATGTGACCTAAAACATAAATGTTTTAACGAGGTTTTACCTCTTAACAAAGCAACTTTGACGAATCGAAAAATGGTTAATTGGATAATTTGCCGTTAATTAGTTGTGACAATTTCGAATTTGTCGTTCAATGTTTTCTATGTTTTTTTGGGTGCTTTGCTAACTTGACACTACTCGAAAAGCGTGAAAAACTTCTTATACTTAATGTTTTATGACTTAATAATTTGGAATTAATTAGTCATAAATTAGTTGTGAAAAATTAAACTTAATCGTGCAATGTTTTCTGTTTTTTTTTTGATTCTTCATTACCTTTATATCAAGTTAGCAAAGCATCACCTTAAAAAGGAATTAAAACTGCTTATACCGAACTGTTTATGCCTTAATAGCTTTCCACTAATTAGTTTTCAATTAGTTGTGACAATTTTGAGTTTGTTGTGCAATGTTTTCTGTTTTTTGGGTTCTTTGGTAGCTTGACATCAAGTAGGTAAGCAAAGTACTACCTGAAAATGGGGTACAAACTGTTTATACCAGATGGTTTATGGCTTAATAATTTACCAGTAACTATCCGTTAATTATTTGTGGTAATTTTGAATTTGTCGCTCTATGTTTTCTATGTCATTTCAAAAAGTGGTAAAAGCTTCCAAAACTTAATATGTTATTCCCTGATAATATGCCATTAATGAGTCGTTAATTAGTTGTGAAAAATTCATTTTGTCATGCGATGTTTTCTGTTATTTAGGGTGATTTGTTTTCTATGAGCGTCCGGTTACCAAATCAATTTTCCTTAATCGAAAAATGGGTAGGTGTATGATTTGCCTACAATAATATTTTTTCGTTAATTCTTATATTAAATAAATAACCCAAAATTACATAGAAAACATCGCATGACAAAATTGAATTTTTCACAACTAATTAACGACTCATTAATTGCAAATTATCAGGGAATAACATATTAAGTTTTAGAAGATTTTACAATTTTTCGAAAAAAAGCATAGAACGACAAATTCAAAATTATCACAAATAATTAACGGCTAGTTACTGGTAAATTATTAAGCCATAAACAATCAGGTATAAGAAGTTTTTACTGATTTTCGACAGGGTGCTTTGCTAACTTGATATCAAGTTAGCAAAGCACCCAAAAAAACAAAGAAAACATTGAACGACAAATTCGAAACTGTCACAATTAATTGACGACTAATTAACAGCAAATTATCCAATTAACCATTTTTCGATTCGTCAAAGTTTTATTTGCTAACTTGACTCATACTAAAATGAGATTAAGTGAATAAGTTTTGCTACTTATTTTGATATTTTTTTGTTTGTTTTATTAATGCTTTTAATTCTTATTGTTTTGGCAGCAAATTAATAAAATAACTTAAAGATTGGTAATCAAGTAACGTACTCATGATAATGAATGTTTACCACATTGTCTTCTTTGACAAACTTGCGTTGGACTGTGGCTTTTTTAAACTCAAAACCGACCACCTGCTATTTATAAATACTCGATTCTGTTTGTGTGGATGTGACAGATTCTGATATTTTTTTCAATCTCGAGGAAATTACGAGTACCGATGCACAAATTAATTTCTTCGTATCGGCAAAGTCAAGTTCTTTGTTTGGTTTGAAATTACTTATTCACATCTCTACATCTGCAAACGCCTTAAAAATAGCATTTTTTTGGAAGTGATACAAAGCTACTTTTGCAATTAAAAATAAATCTAGATACATAAAACGAATTTGCATATTTAAATGGTATGGACAAGATTAAAAACTTAATATTAGTTTAATGATGTACATTGTACATTTTATACATGAATGTCTATAGAACAGCTTTTTACTTTTTTGAGCATGGGCTTTCATATTTCTTTTATTATTGCGAAGCAACAGTTATTTTATAATTATACGAACAAAAATGTGATCGAATGGTAGAAAAACTAAATTTTTGGCACTGAGAACTTTCTGTGGGTGTCTTTTTCTACTGTGAACCATTCTAAAAGTTCAAAAATTCAGAGATGATTTATAAATCTATGGGTCTAAACAAGAAACTTTTCAGTATTGAATATTAAAAAAAATTAGGAAGATAATTTCTTCTGCTTAGGCGGATCGCCGCCCGTTCCGTTTTCGTGCCATATATGTGAAATAAATTATATTAGTCTTAGAAAAAAAACTTTGGTACAATTTTGTAGCAAATTCAATTCTCTTCAATTTATGTTAACATACTTTTTATCCTAAAGTTCTAAATAAAAAAGTTATAATCAAAAACTTATGAATTTTTTCAATGTTTAAATTTTGATTATAACTTTTTTATTTATAACTTTAGGGCAAAAAGTATGTTAACATAAATTGAAGAGAATTGAATTTGCTACAAAATTGTACCAACGTTTTTTTTTCTAAGACTAATATAATTTAAGTTGCCATGAAAAACTTTGCAGAACTCGTTTTCCAATATGGTGGCCAAATGGTTTGGCTTTCAACACCTAAAATCGAGTTTTATACTTGCACTGAACCCCCTTACACATCAAAAGAGAAAATCTTTGTCCAACCCAAATTTGGAGGTTATTGTAACATTTTGATAGACATTTTCCAAAATGTTAAAAGCAGCTTTATTAGATGATCGACAAATTTTCTTTGTTAAAACACAAGCATGTGTTATACCATTTTGAAAAATGCATTAAATAGACAACTTTTTTAAGCAATTGGCCACTCATGTTCTGATACAATTTTAATTTATTAGAGGTTGTCAAACTTTTTCGAAAATGCATTTTTGTACTGAAAAAAATATTTTAAAAAATTATAGTAAAAAAAATGCAATAACTACTGTTAAATTTTACCACCCATCTATTACAACAGTTATTCTAGAATATAACAAAAATATAAAAATATTAAAAATTGTTCATCCATGGCCGTAGCGTTCACGTATTCGAGGAAAGTAGTACAGTCGACTCCGCTTAACTGGAACACGATAATTGCAGAATATTTGTATCAGTTAAGCGGAGTTTTCAATTAACCGAACTTCGGATAACTGAAATTTGTTTCAAATAAGCGGAATTCCGTCAAAATGTAATAAATGTCATCGAACAAAAAATATATTACATTTATTTTGGGTTATTTTTCACAACATTGGTCAATATTTTTTAAGGTTACGTATCCTCCAGGGACGGATTGACAAGAAATGAGTTTTTGACATTCCAAAATCCGAGGGGTGTGCTCGATTCAAGATTTAGTGGCAGCGTTCAATGGTAGTTTCACTTATGCGAAGTTTAATAAGTGCAAAATTAGCATTTGAGACGAAAATATTTGTTTCATTTATGCGAAGTTTTCATATAACCGGAGTTCAGTTATGCGGAGTAGTTTGTGTGAAAAATGCTCATAAAGGTTCTGTTATAAATTTCTTGTTTCAGATAAGCGATGTTTTCAGTTAAACGGAGTGCAGCTAAGCGGAATTGACTGTACTTGTTAACAACTTTTGGAAAAAACATCATAACATAGTAACCACAGGGAAAATATTTTTTTTAAATTTTTTTCTGGAAAGGTCATAAGGCCTGCTACAACCAGTTGCAAGGTTATCCATTATTTACAGGACACCCTGTATATATAGTACATCTATGGTATTATATAAACATATTCTTTCATAATATACTACGCTTATGTGGTATGTGTCACTTGTGGACCGTATTTATATGGTAAGTTAGCCATAATATATGGTAGTGTAATACTTCCTTTAAAAAAAAACTATAATAATGGTGCGTTTTCAAAACAAAGACATAACAGTCAGTAATGCTTCCCTAAGCTGAGGAAGAAGAGCTATCGCGTTGGGTGTTCCATCAGAAAAATTATCCTAATTTTGTTTTAACAGATTTAAAAAGAGTTGTATGAGACAAAACAATATTCGTATTTAAGAGCGGCACCTAAATAACCCGATTAAAGCCCAATTGAGAACTTTTGGGCTATTTTGGAAAGGCTGGTTTGGAAGAGAACGCACACGTCGACAAGTTCTCTTTTTGCAGCCATGAAGAATGAGTGGAAGAATGTTCCTGCTTTTATTTTTGGACAACTTGATTGCAACTAAGCAAGTGGTTATAAAAACTAACGGTTACTGGACAAAATATTGACCGTTAATACTAAATAAAAAAAAAATAGGTTTTTTTTTTTGCTCAGTCGAAATTCTGAATTTATTTCTAATTTTGATAATTTTTTTTCTTTTTTGGTGGGTACCTAATGATAATTATTTAAACAATTATAATTATCCACCAAAAAAGAAGATTTATTAATTGTTAAATAAAACCGGAAAAATTAATCATTAAAAGTTTACCTTTTTGCCCCTTTTACAAAAAAAAAAAAACAACAATTATTGAAGTTGATCAAAAAATCCGAAATGTTTTTGTCAGCACTGTAAATAAATATAAATATATACAAAAATCCAGGTGTGTTTGTTCATGCAAATTTTCCCAAATTGCCGCCACAAATCATAGACAAAAAAAAAGACAAAACCCAAGTTTGGGAAACTTGGTAAAAATTTCACGTTGCCGAATATGCATTATATGTCTATTAATATGCTTTATTTAGCCAAGTAAAATGCTACTATTTAATTGAAGGAACGGCCTATATGAATAACAAGACAGGCCACACAAGTTTTTTATTATCTGTTTGTACCGCCAAACAATTATGAATTTTATATACATAATGCAATAAGAAAACTGTCGTAAAGATTAATGTTTGCATATTTCGGATAGTAGGTTTGTTCGTTGAGCTCTGAAGTCACCCTTGGGTCGCCCCAAAGCGTTTTATTGAAAACCTGAACTCACCCGGGACAGCAAATTCTGTGTTTTTTGAAACCTAGGGTCGCCCTGAACTCGCCCTGAAGTAGATCTAGGTATTTTGCTAGGGTGAGTTGAGGTAAAGAAAAACTGTCAAATTGTTTTTTTGTTTTGTTTGTTTTTGATTTTGAAAAACAATTCCACAAACAGTTTTTTAAAGCGAAACAAAAATACAAAAACCCTTACCAAACAATTGTTTAATAAAAGAAATAACATTGGGCCTCTAGCTTCCGGGGCACTATCAATGATAAGCTAAAAGTGTGGGTCACACCCAGGCTCTTTTTAATTTTTAATTTTAAATCAAGTTGTTTGAATGAAAATAAGTAGGTACATTATGTATTACAAAATTTTGTAAAATGATTTTTTGTTCAAAGTTAAGTGCCTACTACTTTTGATTTAAATATTCAATGCTCTTAGAAATTTTATAATCAAATACTTAATACAAGATGGTATTATACTATTTAAAGAACACCGTCATTTTATTTGTCATCAGCACAGAATTTCAAATTTATTGTTTTTTTTTTAAATACCCGATTCCCATATCCCTTCCCACAGCACTTTATCTATGATGAAGTTACTTCGCTGCTACCCTTTTTTATTTTATATCTTTAACAAAAATATCCTATTCCCTTTTTTTTTAATCTTCCTCTACACCAAATTCCATTCAAAAACTGTTCAATCATTTGAGCTTCATGGAAATGCAAACGAATTTTTTCATTTATAATATTAGCAGGATTGGAACAAGAGGAAATTGCATATGCTTGCCCTGAATTACTTTAAACTTTTGAGATGTTTGTTTTCCTAAACAAATTAAAACAAATCATAGACACGGTGGGTGTACATTTTTTTGAATACTTGTACACTTGTGACCAAATCATTCAATGAAGGATTCTATCCACATCAAATCCATATGGTTGCTTTCTAAAAAAAATGTTATGCCTATTGTTTTCACAAAACTATAAAACCAAAAACTTGCTACTCTAAATTATTTTAGTAAAATTTCATATAATACATAGATGTGGATGGATTTAAATTTGCAACTGTTGTTAATGTACAAATACAACAACAAAAATTATAAAAACAATAAATTACCTTCAATATGTTTCACAATTGCGCGTATTATTGTTCCGTGTGCCAAAACCAATACTCTCTTTCGGCTTTTAATTTCTCTAACAATTTCACTTTCCCAAAAAGGTACAACTCGGTGCATTACGGATTCAAGAGTTTCAGCATCAGGAAATTCATCAGCTGGGATGTCGATAAAACTCGGATTATTTCTTATTGGCGCATAATAAGGACTCGAGACATCCATAATTGGTGGAGCAACATTAAAGCTCCTGCGCCAGATTTGAACCTGCAGAGTAAACGCTCAACTCTATACAAATATCTATTATTAATGATTATAAAAAAAACCTTTTCTTCGCCATACTTCTCAGCCATTTGTCTCTTATTAAGCCCAGTTAAGTCCCCATAATGTCTCTCATTTAATCGCCAATTTGAGTGAACAGGAATCTTGGAGCACTCCAAAGCATTCAAAACTATCTCCAATGATTGTTGGGCACGCTTCAATGCCGATGTGAATGCAACATCAAATTTAAAACAGTGCTGTTGAAGAGCTGCAGCTGAAATAGCAGACGCATCGGATTTACCTGTAGCCGAAAAATGGCATTGTTAGAACAAAATAAATAAAAAAGCTAATGAAAACATGCAAATGCGCTGTTGTACTCCACTCTCTTTTCTCTTACCTTTTTCACTCAAGTCGACGTCGTGCCATCCACAAAATAAATTTAATTTATTCCACTCACTTTCGCCGTGCCGAAGGAAAACAACTTTAACGAGTTCCATTTTTTAACCACCACCACACAGGCTATACCTTCGATATCAGCCGGAAACTACTGTTTGTGCGTCCGTTGAAACACTTAAAACTGAATGCGAATAAAGAGCCTGCAAAGAGCCACAAGCTCTTTTCGAACTGAGAAAAATACAAATCTAATAACAGTACCTACAAAGATTGATAAATAGAAGATTGGAGATGAGGTTGAGACGCTCCAATGACAAACGATAGGTAGAATAAACTTTGCACAAGCTAGAACGAGATGCAGAAGTGGTTGTTTTCTATTAAAAAAAAAACACTTCATTTCAGCAGCGAGCGCGCAAATAGGTTGAGTAGCATTTATTTTTATTATAGAGTACAGAGAGTTATTTAGTTGCTGACTTGGCTTCTTGGCTATGTTTACGGTTCGATTAATTGAATAAAAGTTTTGTGGGGGTTGTATTATTACAAATATAAGGTATAGTATTTCGTATCTCCAAAGGAGGCACTACAACTGTAATGTTAGTTGTTGTTGACTGAATTTAACAAATTCATCATATTTTCTGATTAATATTATTTTTGTTTAATTTCTGGTATTGATTTTACAACTGTGTATATGATTGCGTTGAAGAGTAGCATTGGCTTTGTTAGATATTAGGCCCTGTGCACATGAAGCGTTTGCATTCTGTGCTCCTTCTGTGTATCTATGATATTGGGAACTATTATTATTAGGTGATTTTAATTCCATATTCCAACATTAAAAAGTATTATTGTATTTAGTAGATATTACAAAATAGAACTAGGACTTATTTTAGAGGAAGATAATATTTTGTTTGTATTATGTCACAAGATTTTCATTCCCTACAGACGGGCAAGTGAGGTAATTCTTGTCAGCTATTTGAATTAGATTTTTTATTGCTATCAAGTTTTGTATTCTTGAAAAAATTGTCTTGTGAATAAAACATCCATCAATTTTATTTGTTTAATTCAAAGTATCCAATAAGGTATTATTATCCTTCGCGTGGCAGTCACCTTGATGTGGTGCGGAGGCTTAAGTTTCAAAGATTCATCTGAACTGCTAAACCTGGGAAACCAGAGTTAGCAGGAATTTTGAGGAGTTACGAACCAAGAACTGCCCCCCCTAATCCAGGGTGTTAAGCGGACCGTGCCTATTGGATGGTTTGCAGCCAGGGGGTATACCGGCTGTATTCTAACGGTGCCTCTTCGATGCCGGGTCCAGTTGAAGAGTATCTACGACCTTACCATGTTATGCGGAGCTCTGACATGGCTGACCAACCCTTCTCTAGCTACTCGTGGGATTCAATGCCAAAACATTTAAAATTAAAAAACAATAAAAACCACAAAAGATTCAACATGCGGGATGTTACCGCAAGCGAATATGCGGATCGCATGGAGAGTGAGCTCCATGGAGAAGATCCGAGACCGGGATGTAGTAAGTTCCTAAAGAGGATGCCTCCTAGGATCATACAAAACCGGGCAGAAAAAAGAGTGGCGCCGTCCATTGGTCAGGGGAGAATACCTCCCGGGCCGAAGGAAGACGCCTCTCAAGACGAAGTGACAACTGACCAAGGAAGAATACCTTCCGGGCAGTTGTCCAACGAAAATACCAAAGAAGGTATCACTGATGGGATGACACCATCAGTAAGCACGTCATTACCACCTACAAGACCGCCAAAAAGACGCTACCGTAGATCGGCTCCTCTTCCAAAATTGGGTGAACCAGGAGGCCTGGATGACCCGTGGAGGAAAGGACTCAGCGGTGCGTGTACTAAATGGTACCTCCGGTTCCTCGATAGAGGGATGACCCGAGAGGAGGCAAGGAAAAAGGTGGATGAACGCAAAGAAGCAGCGAAAAACGGCCGCCTCGATAGCCAAGAACAGGGAAAGAGGACGAATGAACATCTAACTCCTCCCTTGAGGCAAGATGCAAAGAAACTCAGAGTGGTGGCATCAGATATGGCGGGATCAAGTACCGCATATAGAAATGGCAGCGAACATAGGCCACTCTCCTATGCAGCTGCAGCCCAGAGTGTCAGGATAGCCGTTTTGCCAAAGAATTATCCCCAGGAGGCCCTCAGTACTGAGGAGTTGACGGCCCTGGAGGATGCAATCATCGAGGAGGTGTCCATGGGCTGGGAACACAAGTTGAAGTTCAACGGTGTTCACTACAGATCAGGCTTGCTTGTGGTAGATTGCGAAGGGCAACATACGGCGGAATGGCTGCGGCAGAAGGCTTCGAACCTAAGCAATTGGAAAGGAACAGCACTGGTTGCATGCTTGGGAGATGATATTCCCAAGATGTACACCATTACTGTATTCCTTCCAAAAAGTATGGGCCAAGATCACCATAAAACACTGGCACTCATCCAGGCTCAAAACGAAGGTCTGATTGTGCAAGCTTGGAAGGTCCTGCGTAGTAAACCTGAGGGTAAAGGACAGTTGCTGGTGATTGGCATTGATGGTCAATCGGCTAAGACGATAGTGAAGGCAAATCACGAACTTCACTACAAGTTCGGGAAGGTGAACGTGATAGGTCTCAAAAAACCAGCGATGCCAATTTCCGGTGACGCTCCCAACAATGTCCCTAGCAGGAAGGAACCAACCATAGTGGGCCCCACTACAATCCCCAGCCCCATCCGTAAACCCACTCCCCTCCCCCCTCTCGTCAGTCCAACCATCCCAATCCCAATCCCAACAATCCACCCAGCTACACCAGCAATCAACTCACCTCCCCCTCCCTCGTCACCTCCCAAGACAACCTCCCCTCCCTCCACGGACCAGGTAATGCTTCCAGATTTTGAGACGGGTCAGACTGACGACGAGATAGAGGGCATGGACCTCTCTCCAAGCAGGGACCAAGAAGAAACGCTTCCTACTGAAGAGGAAGAAGAGCATCTGCTAGCAGATGAGGGGGCACCTGCCCCAAACTAAAAAACCAAAATGTACAGACGCGGGATCAGTACCAGGGTAGCCCAAGTTAACCTCCACCATGCTAAGGCGGCATCAGCTGTCATAGCAAGGAAATTCGCGGTGGAAAACTTAGGGCTAGTACTGATTCAAGAACCCTGGATTTACGGGGGCCAAGTAAGAGGCCTAACAAGTAAGGACTCTACACTAATCTGGGATACGAGACAAAAATCGCCCAGAACATGCATAATAGTACGAAATAACATAAAATTTATTTGTCTTTCAGAATTTATGACGCGGGATCTAGTTCCAATCCAGGCTGATATTAACATCAATGGCAGCCCCCGCACAATGGTTGTAGCATCAGCCTACTTTCCAGGTGATGACGCCATCATACCACCACTGGAGGTCCAAAGACTCGTGGACTACTGCAACAAACGAAAACTACCGTTGTTGGTTGGATGCGACGCGAATGCTCACCATACAACATGGGGTAGTTCCGATATAAACCAAAGGGGTGAGTACCTTTTAGACTTTATTATCGAAAAAAATCTAGATATATTCAATGTAGGGAATACCCCAACTTTTATAACTAGAACCAGAAAAGAAGTGTTAGACTTAACGCTCGGTACTCCGAACATAAGCAACTTGGTTAAGGAATGGAGAGTCTCCAGCGAACCCTCAATGTCTGACCACAGAATTTTAATGTTCACCTTAGATGGCCTTCTAACAGAGAATACCTCTGGAAGGAATCCTAAGAGAACAAACTGGAATCTCTATAGAAATACCCTCAGGACTAACCTTGAGCAAATAGGCCCAGTTAGAACTACAAGTAGTTACCTGGAATTAGAAGTAATAGTGAATGATGTTAGTGGGGCAATAAATGAGGCTTACGAACTCAGCTGCCCCCTTAAAACCAAGAAGATGCAGAAAGATGCTCCATGGTGGAACAATAATCTGTCTAAACTAAGATCCAAGGTAAGAAAACTCTTTAATGAGGCAAAGAGAACTGGTGAGTGGCTTAACTACTCAGCAGAGCTAACAAAATACAATGGGGAAATAAGGAAAGCTAAGAGAAATAGTTTTGCAATCTTCTGTGAGGGAATTTCCTCTACTCCTGCGGCTGCAAGACTACATAAAGCTCTAGCAAGAGAGAAGTCATTAACATCGGTAGCACTTCGAAACCCCGATGGTAGCTTCACTGAAAATGAGGAGCAGAGGTCTACACTACTGCTAAATACTCATTTTCCAGGTAGTTTACCGACAGTAGGAAATACCATAGAGAGAATACCTCTCAAACCCAAACGAGAAGACTGGAAGATAGCGAAAACTATCTGTTCAGACAAAAGACTTGATTGGGCACTAAGTAACTTTCAACCTTTTAAATCTCCAGGGGTGGATGGTATCTTCCCAGCCCTTCTACAGCAAGGGAAAGAGGAACTTATGCCTCATTTAATTAGCATACTTCGTAGTAGTATAGCACTTGGGTACATACCAAGTCTATGGAGAAGAGCTAAAGTCATCTTCATTCCCAAGGTAGGGAAGAAAGATACAACCCATCCAAAGTCATTCAGGCCAATAAGTTTAACATCTTTTCTACTGAAAACTTTGGAAAAAATAACTGATAACTTCCTAAGATCAGAAGTTCTCAGCAAGTTGCCTCTTAACAGTCGCCAGCATGCTTACAGGGTAGGCAGATCTACGGACACTGCCTTATACAACCTGACTAACACCATTCAAACTGCCTTCAATGGAAAAGAAATCGCTTTATGTGCCTTCTTAGACATTGAAGGCGCTTTCGATAACACCTCTCACGAGGCAGTAAATAAAGCTTTGATTAGGAAGAGAGTACCCATCACTTTAACCAGATGGATCAATCAAATGCTGAGCACAAGAACGGCAGAGGCACACACAGGGCAAAGTGTTCAGAAAATCACCACAACAAGAGGCTGTCCTCAGGGAGGGGTATTGTCACCCTTGTTGTGGAGTCTCGTTGTGGATGAGCTACTAGAAAGTCTGACTGCTCAAGGCATACGCTGTTTAGGTTTCGCGGACGACATCGTCATAACAGCCCTTGGGAAGTTCGAAGAAACTCTTTGTGACATAGTACAAAGAGGACTAACAATTACAAGAAAATGGTGTCTGTCGGTAGGACTAAATATAAACCCTACAAAGACGACGGTCATACCATTTACACAGAAAAGGCTTCTGCCACGAATGAAACCTATAAGGTTAGCTGGCCAAGTCATAGAAACGAAGAGGGAGGTAAAATATCTAGGAATCACACTAGACAACAAACTCCTCTGGAACAAACACATTGAAATAACAGTCGGGAAAGCCACAAAGGCCCTAATGATATGCAAGAGACTTGCAGGAAGAACATGGGGGTGTAAGCCTAACATTCTTAGATGGATGTACACCATGATGGTAAGACCCATCATTACCTATGGTGCAGTAGCATGGCACAAAAGAACCGAATTACTAACTACTAGGAAAGCACTAGACAAAATTCAAAGGCTTGCATGCATCAGCATCACTGGTGCAATGAGAACTTGCCCTACAGCAGCAATGGAGGTCATACTTCACCTTTCTCCACTACACGTGGTTATTGAAAGTGTTGCTCAGGGAGCTATCATGAGGTTCGCCAAAGAGGGAACTGGGAAGGGTAAATGTATAGGCATTAGGGAAAAAGAAAAATTAACCCAGTCCACAGTAACAAACCTCCTTGACATTCCAAGAGATGGCATGATCAAAAAATACAACTTCGTAAAAAATTTCAAAACGGAGTTGAGTAACAAAAAAGAGTGGGTAGGAGAAACGACAAACTACACCCTCAAAGAGAATGCCATCAAATGGTACACCGACGGCTCGAGAACGTCTTCAGGGACTGGTGCAGGAATCTTTGGGCCAAGAACCAAACTTTCTGTACCGATGGGACAGTCCACTAGCATTTTCCAGGCGGAAGTTAACGCGATAGGAAAGTGCGCGGAAAAGAACCTCGAAAGAAAATACCGTAATCAAAACATCGCCATCATGACAGACAGCCAAGCTGCACTTAAAGCACTAGGCTCTTACACAATCGACTCCAAATTAGTTTGGGAATGCGTGGGTAAGCTGAATGAACTCGGCGAGAAAAACACTGTCTCACTCTATTGGGTACCAGGACACGTTGGTATTCATGGTAACGAGGAAGCAGACACCCTAGCCAAAAAAGGAGCAACAGACCCCCTTATGGGACCTGAGCCCTATTGCGGTGTAGGTGAAAACGTGATCAAATACAAAATAAAATCAGAAGAGGAGACTAAAAGATCAAAAATCTGGGAAGAACTCCCAAAATTAAGGCAGGCCAAACTACTGCTTGGGAATTATAACCAAGTGCGTTACACCTCCTGCATAAACCTAAGTAGGAACAACCTAAGAATAATAACGGGTATTCTCACAGGGCACTGCAAGCTAAGAAGACATCTCAGTCTCCTCGGTTTAGCAAGTAGTGCAACTTGCAGATTCTGCAACGCCTACGAGGAAACACCGGACCACATATTAGGAAAATGTGATGCGCTCGCGCATCAAAGACACAGGTATCTGGGACACTACCAGATAGACGAGAGAGAGTTTCCCTCTCTGAAAATACCCGACATACTTGAGTTCCTAAAAGGAACCAATCTGGAGGGAGAGTTATAGAATGAGCCGTCTCACTCTACTCTTAAAGGGGGCACAATAGATCTTTAGGTCGCAGTGCGCTTATCCCCTATTAATTCATTCATTCATTCATTCAAGGTATTATTATCAAATCTGGTAAATAGAAGCGGTAAAGCACAAGCGGTTTTATTGGAATTGGGAACAAAAAGTTTTTTTTGTGATTCCTAGAGGGTAAAATAGATGGTATCTGCCATTCAATGGTTATGAAAAAAGTTATTTATCACCAAAAGACTTTAGCGGTTCTTTTTTTGCTTTGTTTATTTAATTTTTTTCCAGTTACATACGATACCTTAATTTTTGTTTTTAATTTGAAGATATTGCATTTTATGTTTAAATAGTATATGCAGCTTTAAGTTATTTATGGAGTTGTTGTGAAAATCACCCCTGTTCTGAGTTTTTGCCAGATATGATATTTAATTCCGATACATTTTTTTTTATTTTCTTGTTCAAATTCAGTTTGCTTCTTTATTTCAATACAAATAAAGCGTTAAGGTTTTGTTTGGAATTGATATCGGAAAATAAACACGTATTTTTACGGAAATAATTGTAAACTGACTCCTTAAATATATTGGAAACGAAATAAACAAACAAACAATACCGACCGAATTTCAACAAGAAAAATAAAAAAAATACAATGTCCGACTGGATCGTAAAATAGCTTAGAGCTTAAAAACAAGTATGCCATTTTATCATTTTTATCGTTAGAGCGTTTTTTTTAATTATTTTTATATATAAAATTTTTGTAACATTTAAAAAAAAAATTGTTGCGCCAATTTTTTGTATTTATTATAATAGATTTAAAAAAAAAAATTTTAATCCAAAATTTTGATATTATGTATGTATGTACATACTTAGGTATATCATATTTTATCTATTATTTTTCTACTTTTAGCCTTTTAAAGGTGCTTTTAAGTAATAATTTTGATTGAAATCGGTGTAGCCGTTAATAAGAAAATCAAAAACCAAAAAACTGTTGGATGACAGTTACCGTTAATAACAGATTTTGGTAAAAAAATGTATCAACAAGTATACCATGCCTACAATACAAAAGTTCACTGATTTTTGCTTTCAAAATCGTGAGATTTTTCTTATATCCGTCATCTACTGTATGTATATTAAGGTGTTTGCTTGAGCACAACTAACTTCACGAGTGGTTTTTATTCAAGTGATTTCATAAATAATTATTGTTATAAGTAATTTAGGTGCTTAAGAGTGTTCTGGACTGAAATGGTGATTTCATGAAAAAGATTGTGAAGCTTGTACTTGTTCGATCAAAACAATTAAGGTGTTTATGGACAGATAAGATTTTTTTCAAGGACATCATTGGAAACAAATTTTAATTTTGTGCTCTCGTATTTGGTAAAAACCTCTAAGAAAACGAGAAAATGGCAAAAATGGCTGTTTTTCAAAGCAAATGTAGCTTACACTACAACATTTTTTGCAAAACAATGTTTAATAACATGAAATTCCATATTTTTACTATGCCACTATTGGAGAAAATTTTTAATTTTGTACCTAATAAAAATTTTAATAACACAAAGTAAAAATGCTTGTAAATTTTGAAAAAATGCATTTTTGACTGTCAATTTTTTATACCTAACGGTATTTTTTTGACAAATTTTCTTGTAGTGGATATAAATTCAATTTATTTTCCATAATTTTCATTAAGTATATCTATTAGACTGATTCAAAAAAATGAAAATGTCTGCGATATTAATGCCACTAGCTTTTTAGTTAGAGTTTAATGAAATAATAATCCTGGCAAAATTTCAGCCCTTTAGGTCAATATTTAGAGGTCGCTCATCGCTACTTTCTGTTTTCCATACAAATCGTATGGGAACTTCTTTTTGATTCCTTCTTTATTTTATAACTTTAGAAACGGTTATCATACAGAAATGATCAAGATAGTATCTGAAAGAAGATTTGATGTTCTTTAAAAAGGTCCTTACTTCTTATCTAATTAATGTTCTCCTTCCAAAGTTATTTAAGGTCAGAGTGGTATTCGTGGTGAATTTCAAAGTTTTTTGGATTCCGTGTTGAAAAAATCAGCTATAATACAAGGTGTTTTACAAAAGTTGTAACAAAAGACAAGTGCAAGTTGAACTCAGACAAGAAAAAATCGTTTTAGAGCGGGGATCTATTTCCCCCCATTTTGGTGGGAGGGGCAATTTTCTAAGAAAATTGATTTAAAAAAGAAAAAGATATTTAATATCAACGGCAATACTTATAGTGTCATGCTATTACTTTTTTTAAAGCCAACAATCCATTATTTAATTAACCTTTTAAAAAAAGTAGTTTTTGTAGACATTTTTTGAAAAAATTAATTTCAAACCTAAGTTTAAAAATTTAAAAAGTGATTTTATTTTTTAAATATCTTTTTGAAAAATTTTTCGGTATCAAGTACAATTTTTGTTTATGGATTTCAATACCTTCCTTAATTTTCAATCAGATGCTGAAAACCGCAGGCTAAAATGTTTTGTAGTTTCTGAGAAAATTGAAAATAACAAAAACTAAGTTTCTTGTCATTTGGCGCCTTGGAATTTAAATTGTTCCTTCCTACAAACACCCAATTTCTAGTAGTAGTAGTAGGTATTTTAATTTTCGAATTTCTCAGAAACTTCAAAACATTTTAGCATGCGGTTTTCAGCATCTGATTGAAAATTAAGGAAGGTATTGAAATCCATACACAAAAATTGTACTTGATAACGAAAATTTTTTCAAAATGATATTTTAAAAAATAAAATCACTTTTTAATTTTTTAAACTTAGGTTTGAAATTAATTTTATCAAAAAATATCTACAAAAACTACTTTTTTTAAAAGGTTAATTAAATAATGGATTGTTGGCTTTAAAAAAAGTAATAGCATGACACTATAAGTATTGCCGTTGATTTTAAATATCTTTTTCTTTTTTAAACCAATTTTCTTAGAAAATTGCCCCTCCCGCCAAAATGGGGGGAAATAGACCCCCGCTCTAAAACGATTTTTTTCTTGTCTGAGTTCAACTTACACGCACTTGCCTTTTGTTACATTTTTTGTAAAACACCTTGTATTATAGCTGATTTTTTCAACACGGAGTCCAAAAAACTTTGAAATTCACCACGAATACCACTCTGACCTTGAATAACTTTGGAAGGAGAACATTAATTAAATAAGAAGTAAGGACCTTTTTTAAAGAACATCAAATCTTCTTTCAGATTCTATCTTGATCATTTCTGTATGATAACCGTTTCTAAAGTTATAAAATAAAGAAGGAATCAAAAAGAAGTTCCCATACGATTTGTATGGAAAACAGAAAGTAGCGATGAGCGACCTCTAAATATTGACCTAAAGGGCTGAAATTTTGCCAGGATTATTATTTCATTAAACTCTAACTAAAAAGCTAGTGGTATTGAAAATCGCAGACATTTTCATTTTTTTTGAATCAATCTAATATCTATATATAAATAGGCTTAAATAAATTTTGTGGTACCATTTTCTCAAAAAGTATTGGACCGATTTGGATAAATCTTATGTGGTTGGAAAGCTATAAGCGCGGGGAGTGTGCGAATCAAAAAATTAAACGCTGCGGGTCCATTTTAGCTAATACCATTTTATACTGCCACTCACTGTGCACACTCAAAAAATTAAATTAAAAAAATTAAAAATTGTTCTTTTGCTTCAATTTTATTTTATAGCTAGCTTTCATTTTTTGAAGGGTGTCGAATTTCGACATGGGGTGGGGAAGAGACTAGTAATCATAATTGTATCATCAGATATTGAAATTTTTAATTCTTAAAAGGCACTTTTTGACAAAAACATTCATGTAAAGTTGGAAGTTAAAATCCGTTACTTTTACAAAATGTTTTTTTTTAGTACAATAATACGCCTACTAGTGACCAATTAGCAAAAATAAAAAGTTTTATAAAACAAAGTATCTGATGAAAATGAAAAAAACCGGTCTTATATACGCAAAAAAAAGTTAGCAAATGATTGGTTTTGTTCAGCTCGGAACACTCTTAAGGTAGAGTAATAGATTAATAGAATTAGGGTTGCCATCTGACATTTGTAATTTCAGAAACTATTTTTTTTTTTTTAATCAGACACCATTTAATCAAAAATGAGTGTTCCAAATTTTTGAATTTATAAAACTTAGAAAACAAAAATCAACTAAAAAAATTGGAATAGCTGCTTGATTAACTTCAGTAGACATGTTTTTGAAACTGAAATTCACTAAAATTTTAATCATGCATCGCATCCATCAGAGATGCAGCAAAGAGGGCAAATTCTGCTTTGGTCAATAAAGCCGACAACTATTCATTCATGTAGTATTTAAAAACTAGTTGAAATGAATTGTAAGGCCAAATTAAATAAAAATTACTCATACATATATGGAAGCCGGTTGTTTTATATACATACATATACAATATTCACATCAAGCGACATAAAAGATGGCGCACTCTGTATTTATATTTAAAATAAATTATATTTTTAATTTTTTTTACTAATGTATTTTTTAGATTCTTAGTCCTAAATTTCATTCAACAATAATAGCCACTGTGTGGTGCAACCTACCACAGTCAGGTTCTACAATCACTTTCACTCGAAAAGTAAATAGAAATCAATCTAAATTTAGATTAGGTGTTCTATAATCCACTTTTATCATTTATTTCGAAATTAAAATGAGTTTTAAATTAAGTGAATTTCGGTGTTTGGATTTCATCGATTTTCGGATGATCACCCGATCAGATTCAAATAAATAAATAAATAAATTGGGTGGCGCAAAAGCTCGTGGAGGACCAGGGCCTAGTGACTTACAACTCTCAACCATTCCCGTTTGCGTGTTGTTGGCAGGAGTGGAGGGGACCTACAGTTTTTTGCCGAATCCGAACGGCTAGATGAGAAGCACGTATTCATGACAAGTATACTCTTGGAGGATTTGTCAGTTCCTCGCAAGAGGCAGTACCTCGGATAAAATTTTTGTTTTTAGGTGGAAGGGCTGGCAATCGAACCCTCACCTTCGGCATGAAAGTTCAACGCACTTAATATTATGCCACGAGGTACTACCGATCAGATCTAATTAGTGTTAAGTTATCTTAACCAGGGGTGGAATTGAATTTCAAATTGGATTGTGTTCGTTTTACCGAACGTCTATGAATTATGATGTTCGGGAAAAAGAATGGATAGACAATCACCAATTTTTAAAATTTTTCAATTTCAGTATCTTTTTGTATGCCGTTTTCAATCCGTACGGATTCAATTCAATCGAATATCAGAACAGCCACCATAATCATTTTTTAACAATTATTGTATTTGGTAGTGATGCAGTAGTTTTATATTTCTGTTTAAATATTAGGGCTTATTGACTGATGCTAAACAAAATTGTATGAAAGGTACCGTTATTTTTGATTCTAAAAAAATATGAGAAATATATGTCGGGGGATTTACCAAAAAAGCTATGTACCAAGTTTAAGGGAAATCTACCAAGCCGTTTAGGTCCTGGCTAAACAGACACACACAGTGTGAGGTTTAAATGTATGTACATAAGTACAAGTTAAAATATAAAAAAAGTATCAGAAACATTTAGTTATGTAATTTAAAAAAATTTTGAGTATTTTTAAAAATAAATTAATACTGGAAGGAATAATAAACTATAAAATGAAATCTTAAAAAACAAATAGACGGCATGTACATAATGTAGTTTCATGAAAAATAATCTTCATGATTAGAGATTTCACAAAACGTTCCAATAAGAAAAACAAATATAAAATTCACTTACATTTTGTTTTAATCCCGTCACCAAAAACTTCGACTTCTGGAATAACGTCGTTTCTGGTCTTAAGAAAAATGTGTAAAACTTGAACTTAATTCTTCCCTAAAAAGAAAGCTTAATTTAAACCAAAAGTTTCCATTAACTTTTTTTTTCAATGCAAAATCAAAATATTAAGATGTTTAAAATAGAAATGAAAATCAATCAAGATAATTTTTCATAAACACTATTTTATATTCTTGGAAAATATTGCATATAAGAACAGTCATAATATTTATATTAAACAAGAAAAAAAATAAAAGAAACAAATATGTAAGTAAAAATAAACTAAAGTAACAGAAAACCAAAAAATTAAATTATTTCATATTAAACACAAATTTAAAAAGGCCTTCAAGGAAATAGTGACAAAAACTTGAAAAAATTAAATCATAAATTATAAACTAATAATAAATTAATGAAAGAATAAGTAAGTAAAAAGATGATTAAATCATAAATAAACACAAAAAAGGAAGTATGTATTACTGGTTTTGTTTGAAACACAATGTTAGACCAGTATTGTTTAAAAAATGTTACATAATGGAGACAGTTAATGTAAAGTTTAGTACGAGAAAATGTATTTTATTCAAAATATTTTTAAAGAAAATATTAAAAAATGTTAAGGTAAATTTAAATGGACAAATATTGAAAAACAAAAAAATCTAAATTCTAGATTCATGAAGTAATTTCGAGAATACAAATACATCAATTTAAGCTGAACAAGGTAAAATGAATTATACATATTTCAAAATATAATGTGTAAATATGTACATGACTTATAACACACATATTTCTATTTATTAAAATATTAAGGGTATTCATACAACAGCGTAAAGTCGTCGTAAACGTTGTAAACTTTTAAACTTCGTAATTCTGTCACAATTTGTATGAAAAATTTGACAGATTTACGAAGTTTAAAACTTTACGATGTTTACGACGAGTTTACGCTGTTGAATGAATACCCTTATTGATTACAAAAAGAAATAAATACTATTTTATTCATTAAAACAAAACAAAGGAACATAAAATATCTGTTCACATTTAAGTACGAACTAACAAGTTATCAGAAATGTATTATTGTCAAATTAAATTATAAAAAAATTATTTTAAAATAAATATAAAATAAGAAACCGAATTAAATAACTCAACATATCCATAAAAAAAGAATTAATCCTAAAATCTGCTTGGTTCTGGTGATCGCGGTGAAAGCGAGTCTTCAAAGTCTGTATATGGAGTTGGGCTCTGCGGTGGTGATATAATATATCCTGGACTAATAGGTGAGGCTCCAGGAACCACAGGAGTTATTGTGGAGTATGTTGGACTTGCTGGTGAATATTTCAGATTTGATTGATGAAATGTAGACCCAGGTGATGAACAATTTGATCCATCATTAGAAGGACTACTTGGCGAGTATTGCAAGCTTTCTGGGTAGTATTCTTGTTTAATAGGATTATGACGGGGAGGTGATAAATAATTAGGACTATTGGGTGAGTATATTGATGAAGTAGTAGGGCTCGATGGCGAATAAGTTGGGCTTGTTGGAGAGTATGCTGGACTCGTTGGTGAGTATCCTATGCCTGATATATTTGGGGAGTACGTAGGGCTTGTGGGAGAATACCCTGAATTCGATGTTTGCGTTCTTGAGGAATACATTGGACTTGTAGCCGAGTATGATGGACTTGCTGGAGAGTATGATGGACTTGTTGGTGAATATGTTGGACTTGTTGGAGAATAATTCGGTGTCATAACGGTGAAAGCTGAATATGTAGAATTTGCTGGAGAAAATGTTGGACTTGTTGGTGAATACTGTCGTTGTTGCTTTTCTTGTTTCACCTCTACTTGTGTATTTTGGTTTGGTGAATTGACTAGTGGAGAAGATGGGGAATACGGTGATGAAGTAAAAGGAGTTGATGGGGAATATGTTGATGAATTATGAGGTGAGATAGTAAGATAAGAGAAGTTTTGTGGTGAGTAGTATGGCGAAGTTGGTGAGTAACTAGGAGATGTTGATTGAATTCCAGGTTTAATGTCGTAACAGGGAGAGCTTGGCGAATATCTTGGAGTCCCTTGGGATGGAGAGGCATTCGGACTTGTAGGAGAATACGAATCACAACGTGATAAAGCTCGAGGACTCTCGGCGAGATAATAACAGCTTGGTGAGTATATAGGTGAAGTCGGAGAATATTGTGTTGGTGATTCCACATTAGTTACCTTGGGTGCCCATAAGCCTTCAAAGGTAAACGGGCTGCCAGGAGATAAAGGCGAGTAGTACGGGGAGCCGGGACTCTCGTATCCAGAAGTGCTTGAGCGAATAGATAACTCCGGGGAAAAACAAGCACTCCTTGTGCTGCTGCTAGAATTCGAAATAACAGATGCCGCAGGCGACGGATATGGAGTAAAAGTATTACCAAAAAGACAAGTGCCTTCCTTGATTGCTGTGCCGTCAACGTACATTGCCATTTCACATTTCTTATCGTCCAATAAAATGTCAAAGGCACCTGTTCCTATACGTGCAAGTTGGCCAAGAATAATATTCTCCGATACCCCACGTAAATGATCCACTTCAGCATGTGCGGCAGCGTCTAGAAGTACATCTACAGTTTCTTCAAACGAGCACCTCATTAAAGCTCCTACGTGTTGACGATTTATACCATGCCTCGTAATAGCCATTAAGTGTCCTTTGGCAGTCATCACATCACACAGTAAGGACAGATGACGATGGTTAACATAGAGTCCATAAAATTGCAAAACTGTATTCATTTCTTTGTCAATAGATCTTCGAACCGCTTCTATTCCAAAAACACTAAATATCTCGCAGATATCATTGCTATATGTTCGAACATAGTCCACATTTGGATCAGACAAAACTTTCATCAAAGCTGTTCCATCCGTTTCAAGGAGCCATTCAGCAACATGCTTGAACTCTCCACTTTCAGTTACAATAATTCTTTTTTTTGAATCAACCTGTGGAAGATGCATATAGACCTTACTAATAGCTTCTATGCCCTGCAGAGTCATATCCGATAGAATTGAGTTTTCAATGCACCGTAAAAACAAACTGTCTTCCATATTATCTTGACTTGAATCCTCTTCATCATTATTAAATTTGTATTCTTCGGCCGAATTCTTTATTCGGATTCGAAGAATCAATCGTTCAGCGTTGTCGTCATTAAAAATACACTTAAGATCATCGCCAAAAGCCAGACTTATTTTCTCAGCTATAAGTTCCATGGTGAGTTTTTTCTCCGTCATATATTTTCTATTCAGTTCGAAGCGCAAGAGCCAGGGCGACACATCAGCCGGATCAAAGTCAGGCATTTCATAATAAATGTCAACAAAATCTTGATCTTCCAAAACCACTGTGTGCCGTGGATCGGGATCGTAATAGATGGCCGTATTTGTTGTAACTGTTCGTAGAGTAGTGTGCTCCAGACGACACAGGACATCTTTTGCTTTCTCGACATCTCTTGCTGCTGGTCCATTCAAAAATACGGTAAGAGATGGTGACTTTGGTTTTTTAGCTACATTTATAATCTCTTTTAAACGAGGAACGCCCAAAGTAACATTCTTTGCCGAAACACCAGCAAAATGGAAAGTGTTCAGTGTCATCTGAGTTGCAGGCTCTCCAAGCGATTGGGCAGCAAGTGCACCAACCATTTCGCCTGGCTGCGCTTGTGCCACCCGAAAACGACTTACAATTTCTCCCACTAGCATTTCAAATGCCTCCGATGACAGACGGTATTTGTCGATGATCATTTTTGAACAAAGATTTGCACGAACCAGGCATTGGAAGAGGAAAGTTGCATTCTCATTGGCCTGATATGAGAGTCGATCTTCACCACGAACAATGGTACAATTTTTCAGAAGTTTCCTTACACCATGTATAACTTCGGGGGGAGTAAGATTTGTCGGTTGTCTACAATCAATGTGGAAGATTTTTTGAACATTCCAAATCATTCGTTGAATATTGCATGGTAGGACTACTTTGGATTCCCCGCTTGGAAAGATCTGCCTTAATCCTGCACGATCACGACGGAGCTGTTCCCATTCAGTTTCTAGTTCTGCCACCAGAGTTTCGGATTTCTGCAACTTATTTCGGGCCTCGCTCGTGAATAGGTTTTCCATATGTCGCCTACGGGAGTAATCAAACCTAAATTGCTTTTCGAATGAATAGTTGGAAAGCTTGATTGTCGAGAGATTCTGAAATTCGACAGATTCTCCAGCTAGGCCATCTTCACCATAGCAGTATTGAATTATATCACGCTCAGCGTTGCGTACTGTTCCGTCATATTGCACCATAACTGACTCCATAGCTTTGATCAAACGTCGTTGTATGTACCCAGTTTCAGCTGTTTTAACTGCAGTGTCAATGAGACCCTCACGACCCCCCATAGCATGGAAGTAGAACTCTGAGGGAGTTAGTCCAGCGAGGTATGAATTGGCGACAAATCCTTTGGCTTCCGGTCCAAAGTCATCTTTGATGAAATGGGGCAGAGTGCGTTTACGAAAACCATAAGGTATACGCTTTCCTTCAACGTTTTGTTGGCCAACGCAAGCAATAACCTGAGAGATGTTAATATTGGAACCCTTCGAGCCTGCAACTACCATTGACTTCAGGTTATTATACTCTGTAAGGGACAATTTAGCAGATCCGCCGGTCTTATCGCGTGCGTCATTCAAAATTCGGTTTACTTGATTTTCGAATGTCTGGCGAAGAGTATTGCCAGGCGTTGCCTCAAGCTTCATGTGATGGGCATCGCTAATAACTTGCTCCACCTTTATCTTGGCATTATGGATCACCGATTGAATTTCAATATACGTATCCGGATCGGCAATAGTGTCAGCTATGCCAATTGTATGTCCCTCATAGAGGAGCCAAGCATTGACAACCTTTTGAATATTAGCATAGAAATGCCCAGCTATTTCAAAACCAAGTTCAATGAAGCAGATGTGCAGAAGAGAACCAGCTGAAGCACCAAGGGACTTCTTGCAAAGCATTCCCATTAGTAAGTTGCCAAATTCAACGATAACTTTGGTATCGCCTAGCGATATCCACTTATACGGCCCTTCGTCCTCATCGTCGGGATGTGTGGAATGCGTTCTGGTCATGTTGAGATTGCCTGGAATTATCAAAGAGAAAAGTTGCTTACCAGTCCACATTGGTGTTGGTTTTAAAATGGCAGGCATCGGAACTCTTCCGTCCCAAGTTGGCAAGTACATCAAAAGATTCATCAGCTGTTCTCTGCCCAGAAATACATCTCTTTTCGTCAACTTGCATACACCGATCAGGGCATCCTGGACAATTCCCATAACTGGCTTATTCGACTGGGGAGTGAGAATTTGTCTTGGAGTCACATGAATGTTGTCAATTTCAGCACGAGTTTCTATGCTCTGGGGTACGTGTAGATTCATTTCGTCGCCATCAAAATCCGCATTGTAAGGCGAGGTGCAGGACAGGTTCATTCGGAATGTTGACCATGGCAGCACCTTCACTCGATGACCCATCATACTCATTTTGTGTAAAGTTGGCTGCCGATTAAAAATTACCAAATCGCCATCGCGGATATGCCTCTCTACAATGTATCCATGCTCGATATGCAAATCACTTGAATTTGGATGGAAACGCAGATCGACGCGCTCTCCATTCGGGCGTATTATGAATTTAGCTCCCGGATACTGGTCACATCCACGACTAACCAATAACTGCATCAATTCTATATTAAACGGAGTCACTATCTCGGGGTAGGTGAGATTAAGAGCTATAGAACGTGGAACTCCCACTTGCAAGATTTCCAAATTCGGATCGGGTGTTATGACGGTGCGGGCGGAGAAGTCAACACGTTTGCCCATAAGATTACCTCTAACACGCCCTTCTTTGCCTTTCAATCGAGACTTAATGCATTTGAGAGGTTTGCCGGATTTTTGTAACGACTTAGGCAAGCTTGGCTGATTATTGTCCAAAAATGTGGCTACATGAAACTGAAGCATGTTAACATTTTGTTCGACGATACTTGGGGCTACTCCGTTTTCTAGATTTCTCTTTAATAGATTATTAGCTTGAATTATATCTGCCAATTTGTGAGTTAGATCATCTTGGTTGCGTGCGGTTCCATACATCACAACAGCTGGGCGCACACAGAGTGGTGGAACGGGCAAAACTGACGTTATCATCCAATCGGGGCGAGCTAGTTTTGGATGCATACCAAGGACAACACAGTCGTTATCTGAAATACGCTTGAATATATCCAGAACCATCTCGGCTGTCACATTTAACACCTTTTCTTGGTCAAACTTGTTGATTTGCTTCCAGTGTGCAGTTAGTATCAAGCCAGCTCGTTTTATTTTCGGCTGATAGTGACCACAGCCACCATGAATACTGCGGTCACCGGTTTGTTTGTGAAAGTCCATTTGTTCACCGCCTTCACATATTTTCTTTTCATGGGAAGCCTCACAGATCATTCGGAGTCGGACCTTCGGCATGTCCTTGGTTCTATGTAGAATCTGTTTTATTTTAGGATTTGTGGGCGAAACAAGCAATCGGGAACAGTTAAAACAAACGCAATGTAGTATTTTCATAGTCTTTAGCATGAACCCGATATGGAATACTGGCTTAGCGAGCTCCATGTGACCGAAATGGCCCGAACAATCAGCTAAATCATTCGTGCAGGTCATGCACCGTGAATTGCGATCGGTAGCTCCCTGACGGGGATCCATTAATCCTCCAATTGCAGGTTTTCCTGCTTCCATTGTTAGAGACAACTCTATTCCACCTTCAGTCACCGACATCCGCCTTATTTCATCAGGAGACATGATTCCAAATTGTATGGATTTGACGCTCCGACAAGTATGGGCATTATTATGTATTGAATTCATTTTTGGATCATTTACTTACTTGCATTTTAGGAAAAAATAACAGAAAGTAATGAAAAAATAACTTGAATGGTTTTTTTAATCTTTATTTATTTTAAAGTTGTTTAAACACATTAAAACAACGACATTTTTCCAATGAGAAGAGAAGAAAATTACGTACAACCAGACCATTTGAATTATTTTAAAGTTCTTTATAAAAAGGATGCGTTCAGTGTGTGTTCACTGCTAAGGTAGTGTTTGGTACCGTTATCGTTGGTAAGGTAGATAAAATGGTTTAAGAACATGATAAAATGTTTATTTGATTGGATACCAAAACCGGAAACTTAAACTAGTACTTTTTTCTTTTGATTTGAACTTTTCAAATACACACATTACACCTGTCTTTAGGTGTGTTTTTTTCCTTGCTTGAATGGCATTGGAAGAAAAAACGACGTCAGGGCTAAGCAATTTACATGTTAAAAGCAACAAAAACAAACCCCGAGGCCACACGAGCAAGAACTTGCAAGCAAGTTGCAATACATACACATTTGTTTACTAAAGGCCTAACTACATTCAACTTACTTTTTGCAAAAAGTGCAAAAGTGTAAACACACACATATGCTTGCGACACCTTGTGAAAAAGCGTATGAAATTAGAGTTTTCAAGTTGGTATTCACACAAGCTGTCAAAAAATTTGTTAGCTATAAATAAAATGTTTGTGAAAATGAAAATGAAGGCAAGAGGATTTCTTTTCAAGGTAATTAAAAAACATCCAATATTGAAATAATTAATAATTGATTCGTTGTCTTGCATAGAATCCAATCACATGGCCAAGGTAATATCGCAAGAAACCATTGACGACGTGGTGAAGGAGAATATTGTCGATTTTTCAATGAGTCCCGAAGAAGCCAAAGAGGAGACTGCAATTCGAAGCCCAGGTACATAATACTGTTCAATCGTAAGTTGATTTATAAATTTTTATAAACCATTCCGTATTAAGGGAATTAATTTGGCCAACATAATCAAAGATTTGGCCATCAATAAGGAAACAGGTGTTCCAATTTTAAATGAAGCAATCGATCATCTAAAAACTCATATCGGTAAAAAGTCCACAGACACTAAACAACTTCTCAACTATTTGACTGTCCTCGATGATGAATGCAAAAAGGTAGGTGTCGTCATTTTCTTTTTTTAATAACTTGTGTGTAGGTTGAAATGTACATATCCACTTTTTTACACACTAGTCAATCCCACACCGGGTTTTGGCTGGAAAAAATGGTGCCCACGACATAATAATAACGCTGCTTGAAAAAAGAACTGTCATCTTCTAATCCAGATGAAGAAATTCTCAATAAATGTGTTCGAGCAGCAATATCTTTAACCAACAAACAGCCAGATCTCTTCGATGCAGAAGCCCTGGCCATGGTGATGAAACTCTTAAGCACCAATCCAAAGGATGAATTGCTAAGGTTACTCTGCAATGGCTAGGAAAAGCGTGCATAATGCACGAAATAAATCGACAAAATATTATGAATGCAGATATAATGAAGCAACTGAAACCATTGGTGCATGTAAAGAATCCGAATGTCATGAAAGATGTTTGTGCTGTTCTCAGATATTTGGTTTTAGACGATGATATTCGTGTGGAATTTGAAAAGGCTCACGAGCATGCATGCACGATAGCTGCAGAAGTAGTAGTTGACCTGTGCAAGAGGTTATCAGGTATGTCTTTAGTTATTCAGTCCTAACCCGAATTCCATCGTAATCAAAATAATGTTGCGAGTCGCGAAAAAAAACTATCGCAGTGGAAAATCTCGTACAAATTGCCATTATGAACACATTTGGTGATATAACTTTTTTTACGATTGAATTTGTGATACTGATTATTTCGATAGTTTAGTTTTTAATAAATAAACAATTTATATCTTATTTGCAGAATTTGATGACATAACTGTTCTAGCCGACATGATTTTAACAATTGGAACCTTGGCTGTGCGCAATGAATTCTGTGTTGTCATTGAAGAAGTGAGTTCATACACCATTGATGGTTGAAAACTCTGACTTAAACTTCCTATAAAATACTATAACGATCACAACAAAAAGTTTTTCTCACCGATGAAATCTGACTATTTATATATTGGACTAATACCTTTGTATAAAGTTAAAAGGCAATAATGATTAAATTTCTTATTTGAATGTAAGCTCAATATTTATATAAGTTTGGAATATGTATGAGAATCATACGAATCCTATTAATTTTCAAGATTAGAAAATTGAAATATTTCGACAGAATAGTGATACTTTATAACATTTTTCTACAAAAATATTTTAAAAACAAAGAAAAGAAAACTAATGGTCCTTATAAGAAAACTTAAAACTTTACAAAATGTCTTCGTTTAACTATTCTGATGTTCAAAGAAACTTAACACCTCTTATATGCTTGGAAAAGTATACAAACTGCATACATATTTCAGGTCAAAAACTTACCCATCTGCTTGAAATTATTATGAGCACAACTTTATCATATCTTGTCATGTAATGTATACAGTCTCATCAAAATATTTAACAGTTCTGTCTCAACAAAAATTTACTAAGCTTTGGTGTCGTACCACAGAGTTCTTGACAGAAGAATATGAAAAAAAAACAAAAATAGAGCTCATTGTAACAATGTTTGCCTTTAAGTTTCCATTCCTAAGGAGTTTTATATCTTCTGAGTGTTATATTACGTTTTCATTAGAGCCGAAATGAGGTAATCTCGCAAATTTCAAAAAAAGTGTTTTCATCTAAATTTGCTAATTTCATTTGACAGCCCTGGTTACATCTGTGAATTTGAATTTGGCATTTAAAGGAGGAGTGATTTAAAAAAAATGTAATCTATCAACCCAAATGGTAAAATGGAAAGAAAATTCAAGTGGTAGGTTATAAAATAATATTTACTATCTAGAATACCTTCTTAACATTATATATTGTTTTCAGCCTATACAGAGAACATTTATGGGAGAAAGAAGTGCAAGAATCGAATCCTGCATCCTGGACCCATGTTCTGCATCTTAGACCCATGTTCTGTAAACTCGGAGAGTGCAGATGGAGCACCATAGTGCCAAAGAAAGCTGATGTTTCGGAAGAAACAACAAGTTTTCAACGTCAAAGATTTACAGATTCCAAACGAATGTCTCTTAGGTAAACTATTTAAGTAAATACATGTGTTGTTGTAGTGTATCTTCAACTCTTCATATGATTTTAGAACTATGTAGATAAACTGTGCCACGCTGAACAAGATCTAGACATTGGCACCTATTCTGAAGGAGAAAACATCAAGGATCACATGCGAAATATTGGTCTCACTCTCCTCGACCGGCTTGGATTTCTTTTTCTCGTTCAAAATTGCAATTAAGTTTGCATAATTGCTTTTTATGTGATTATAAAAAATGGTATATCAACAGAAAATCTAACCAAATTTTCTTCTCATGCCCAGTTGGGTGCAAAAGAATAAGGCATGGTTAGAAATTTAAGCTTCTTGGGTGGTTAATGTGATTTTGGATGTGAGTTAATTAAACTTATCAAATGTCTCGTTGGAAACCAGTCATTAAAGATGAAATTGAAGATTGTATTGAAGATTATCTAGATCAGAGACATTTTACCTTTGTCTGGCCGTGCACAGAAGTGAGTGGGTAGTGCACACGTGCACAGGCATTTCGTAACCGTATTTTTTGCACAAGTTAGCAGCCTCACATAGCACTCTCAGAACCTGTAAGCGGCTATCAGCTAATTAGCAAAATATGTTGATTCTATATATGTATCTATTAAAACTCAAATTGCTATTGTAAAACAAAATAAAAATCAAAGATAATTTTATATTGCTACTGTAATAAACCATTTTTCGTTTAATCAAACCAAAATATGTTAGGAGTTTTTTTATGATAATTATTACTATTTGTTTTAAAAACTTCAGCAATTTTTAGATTCCTTGAAAATTATCGATGGACTTTGATTACATATTATAAATGTCACGTTTGTATTGGCTCAGTTTTTTCTGACTTTAGCTTCTTGACTTCTTTTGAAGTCACACAATTTACTGGAAATACATTTTTGTTTCCAAGCTTTCCTCTTTGACTGGCAAAATTTGTAGTTTTCTTCAGTATGACATGATGCTGAAGCATCTCTGTAACTTGATTGCTTGAAGCAATGTTACATCCAAATTGATTACGATGAGCAATCGTCTTCCGAACCGTATAGCACCATAACCGTATTGACTCTTATTTTTTTAGTAGCTCTGGCACGTGCTCGCATGATTCGCTCTATGGATTTGATTTAAAATGTTAGTGTCATTTACAATAAATTATTTATTTATTTTGGGAATTCTACCTTAAGTTTGAATTTTGCATCTAGATTCCTGATGTTGATGTGTTTATGGTCGTTAATGTCTCAATAAAATTTGTTTTATCGTCTGATTCAATGGGACTTGTGGTCAGTGGTCCTGTTTTTACAGTTGCCAAAGATAAAACCTTGGTAAAGCCCCAAGTTTTTAATTCAAAATCCTTCGAAATGGCTTGAAAATATCTACAGATAAAATGTTTAGTAAGTTGATAGTAATATTGTTTTGGTTCTCTACATGCTGGCTTCACTAGACATAAACCATGCCCAACATCGTCCTCAGATTCATCGCAACTCTAGTGTGTTGGTTGAACAGTGGAGGGTTCTTGTATAGGTTCTGTAAAAACAAAGAGACACCATTAATTTTTATCATCCATCAATTATTGGATTTTCTAAACTCCAAGTCAATGGTTTTTGAAATAACTTAGAAGGCTTAAATTAAGGCTAAAAACCGCTTCAACCATCAAAATCCACCAAGTAGTTTAGAAATGACAACGCTTTGTATTTAACACTTGCAAGAAATTTATATGAAATTCTTGCAAGTGCTGGATACAAAACGTTGCCATTTCAAAACTACTTGCCGGATTTTGATTATTGAAACGGTTCTCAGTCTTAATTAAGGTCTTCTAAGTTATTTCAAAAACCAATTCCAATTCGAGCAAAGATTTCAAAAAATTGTCTCAAAAAACTATTTTCGTCTTTTTTCGAATTTCAAGAATATGATGATACTAGTTCTATGGGAAAAATGTTCGAAATTTTTGTTTAAATTGGAAATGGTTTTTGAAATAACTTAGAAGGCTTAAATTAAGGCTAAAAACCGCTTCAACCATCAAAATCCACCAAGTAGTTTAGAAATGACAACGCTTTGTATTTAACACTTGCAAGAAATTTATATGAAATTCTTGCAAGTGCTGGATACAAAACGTTGCCATTTCAAAACTACTTGCCGGATTTTGATTATTGAAACGGTTCTCAGTCTTAATTAAGGTCTTCTAAGTTATTTCAAAAACCAATTCCAATTCGAGCAAAGATTTCAAAAAATTGTCTCAAAAAACTATTTTCGTCTTTTTTCGAATTTCAAGAATATGATGATACTAGTTCTATAGGAAAATTTTTTGAAATTTTTGTTTAAATTGGAAGAGGTTTTTGAAATAACTTAGAAGGCTTAAATTAAGGCTAAAATGGGAAAATTTTTCGAAATTTTTGTTTAAATTGGAAATGGTTTTTGAAATAACTTAGAAGGCTTAAATTAAGGCTAAAAACCGCTTCAACCATCAAAATCCACCAAGTAGTTTAGAAATGACAACGCTTTGTATTTAACACTTGCAAGAAATTTATATGAAATTCTTGCAAGTGCTGGATACAAAACGTTGCCATTTCAAAACTACTTGCCGGATTTTGATTATTGAAACGGTTCTCAGTCTTAATTAAGGTCTTCTAAGTTATTTCAAAAACCAATTCCAATTCAAGCAAAGATTTCAAAAAATTGTCTCAAAAAACTATTTTCGTCTTTTTTCGAATTTCAAGAATATGATGATACTAGTTCTATGGGCAAATTTTTCGAAATTTTTGTTTATATTAGAAATGTTTTTTAAAATAACTTAGAAGGATTAAATTAAGACTAAAAACCGCTTCAACTATCAAAATCCAGCAAGTAGTTTTGAAATGACAACGCTTTGTATCCAGCACTTGCAAGAATTTCATATAAATTTCTTGCAACGTTGGCCAAATGTGATGAACTTCTGTGGTTGTTGTTTTATCTGGCTTCAGAATGATCTTTGTTCGTTCGGTGTTTTACGTGCGAGGCTCTGATGATCAAAATAAATTGACTGAAAGCTGTGTAGGACGAAATGGCTTTCAGTTAATCATCGTAAAGATTGAACAACATCATTGGAGGTTCGGTTGCCTTTAAAATAAAATTTTGCATTACAAACATAAATAGAATAGGTACATAATTTAAGCACAGAAAAACTAAGACTGCGACCTAGTTTCCAAAAATTCTATCGCCTTTCACTTGAGGCCCAACTCAGCTGCGGAGGTAAGAGGAATATAAACAAAAATCAATTCTTACCAACTATTTGTTTGATAGTCCCGTAGAACTCTGTTGGATCTTCTCTGGTTGCTAACAAAGAAAACACCCTTCTTCCCGCATACTAGCAAGACGCGGTTTGCGTTATTTTTGGATGAATCCTTTTTCTTGAATCCTGGCTATTCTTTCGCTACGGAGATAGCGATGATTAACCTTTTGCATTGTTCTTTGACGAATCCCTTTACTTGAATCCTGGATATTCTTTCGCTACGGAGATATGCAGCGAGATGATTAACTTTTGCTAGATTAATGTTTTTTTATAGATTTTTTTTTGTTTTTATTTGTCCAATTTGCTTTTTGCTTCAGAGCACTGTTGGAAGGATTAGTTATAAAGTCTTAATCAACAAAAAAGATTTTTTCTTTTCTTGGCTCCTTCTGGACGGTTCACATTTCACAAACAAAAAGAAATTACAGCAGAACACAAGATAAATTTGGGAAATGCGTACCATTTAGTGTGAATTTGATGAGACATTTTTTTTCTTACCTAGTTTTCCACAGCGAACATAAAAAAAACAAAAAAAAACGAATCTAGAATGTTTTGACGCGATGGGACGGGATAAATGGATTTCAATTGATGTTATACGAAAATTAAATTACTTTTGACTGAGTTTTTGGTTAAAGTTTAAAGATAAACCGCTGCTGAATTGCACCAATAACCATCTATATTTTATTTTCCTTTTTTATGTTTTGTCTGATTCGCCGATATACGTTTTCACATCACAACTATGTACTTGAAAAATGCATTCAAATCAAAAAAAAAAAAAAAAAACATGTCGGAGAAAAAGGCCAGTTCAGCTAATAATTATCGATGTGAGCGCCATCTATCCGTAAGCTTCTTGAAATATTTGTTTAGATGTAGTAGTGTTTCACTTTTCTACAAAAGTAAAAGTTAGGAACGCTCTAACTTTTACTTTTTGAAAACTTGAGATAAAAGATAGGATTGAGTAGTTTATTGGAAAAAGAGAAAATATTTTTTCACTTTTGTACAAAAGTGAATTGAATGTAGTTAGGCCTTAACACAAACAAATCCAAGCAACTTGCTTATCAACTGGCATGCAAGTTTTGAAGCCAGTTGTGAAGCAAGTTGAGAAGCAAGTTGGGAGACAAGCATGTGGAATGCAAGTGGGAGGCAAGTGGAATGCAAATTACGAATTTGACAGGCAGTGTATGTAGCCAACTTGCTTGCAAGTACTTGCTCGTGTGGCCTCGGGGTAGGCCCCTTCAGGCTTAAGGATTCATTTATGACTGAATTCAGTTCTTCACTGAGGAAACATTCTATCTCACTTCCTCCTTATGAGAACAAATGAAACACCATTTGCATTTTAAAAGGGGCTGTCAAAGTAAATCTTTTTGTATGGTGGAAACACCAAATAGATTTATTAAATCTGAACTGAGATAATCCTTTGGTGGAAATATAGCATTAAGAACTAGAATAGTCAGAAGCCAACTTAAGTGGTCGAAAACAAGAAATTCATAAGACGCGCACATAATTGTGAAGTGTAGCTTTTCGTTTAGTTTTCGTCGTTAACTTTTGCCGTCGGACGTGAGAGCGCTCACTGACCGCTCTTTCGTAAGTGGAGTACGAAAATCAAAATGGATGGAAGCAAAATAAAAGGAATTTGGCACTTGGTACATAGTTTTCAACACTTTTTTTTCTGTTTGATGTTTGAGTGTATTAAAATCTTAAATTTTCTTTGAATTAATTTATACCAGGTCGAATTTTCGTGGTTTCACGAGTAAATAATTAAAAGCCTATGCTCTGCGCTGTGAATAAGAAAATTAACATTGAAGAAATGATTATTTATATTTTTTTCAATTTCAACCACTTAAGTGCATTATGGGGACTTGTGAAATTGACATTTCGGAAAGCAACTTTTCGGCCGGTTTTGACATAAGCTTCCGACTATTCTAGTTCTACCTTCAGGAGCAACAAAAAGTAGCCTAGTGGGCGCCAAGCCTAATAGTACGCACGCAAATCTAGTACTTGTGGCTTATGTTTCATGCTTAAAATTTCCCAAAAATGTTTATAGTTGTAATAGATTATCATCACTCAAAAAAAAATACCTTTAAAACGTCAAAAAATTATAAAACACATTCTTGAAATATCATTTAAGAATCAGCTTTGTTCGCAGTTCATCTTGAAATCGCTTTGAATAAACTGAAAAAATATGTTGCAACAAAACGCATCTCGTCTTTTGCTCCCAATGGTGCGTAACGCTGTTCAATCGCGTTCCCAATCTGTTGTCTGTGGACCACCCTCCAAGCATATTCCAAAGGGGGTAAGTTTTTGCAGCCATCAATTTTTTTCATGATTACGTAAACCAGTCATAAGTTTGGCATCTTCAGGAATCTTTGGTTCTGAATTCTGTTCGTTATGCAAGGAAAACCATATTAATCTTATTTCTTTTCTATTTCCAGGAAATCTATGCTCTTGGGTCTTTAATCGCCGGCTCAGTAGTCATCATTCCCGCCTGGGTCTTGTACCACATTCCTGAATACAGAGGAGGAAGCAAGTAAAATGTTCTTGAAAAAGGCTTTTACGTTGTAATGTTACGAAAATCAATAAAAGTTACCTAAAGGTGCAATCGTTTGTCTTGTATTTATTTCTCTAATCAAACGACATAATTAATTGAACAAAAAAGTATAATTAAACTACATAACCCAGCGAAGTGAACTTCATGTTTCTAGAGGTTTAGAGTCTATTCCTTGATAAGGGCACACAAAGCTCTTTTGTAATCGCCTCCAGTTTCGTTCTGAAATTAAAAAGTAAAAAATATTGGTTATACATTTAGCTGTCTGTAGTCTCCTTACACATACCTCCTAGTTTCAAGTAATGACATACCAACGAACCCAAATTTTGTAAAGAAAAAAAACCCTTAGTTTTTCTCAAAAAAGTTCTGAGATTCATCATTTAACTTACCGCAATCGCGCTCAGCAAAGTACGGTCATAGATTCTCTCGAATTCATCTTTAATTGTGGCCAAATCTAACTCAGAACGACTAACAATAATACGGATCAGCCGGTCATCATCCGTACCCATCCCATCCATTGCTTTGTGGAGCCGTTTAGCTAAAAATGCTGCTGGACTCTGGACACATTCAACTGCAAATGTAATAAATCTTCAGCAACTTCTTTTGGGCTCTCTAGACATATATCTACCTATAGCAATCATTGCATCGTGCAGAGCTCCGTCCATTTCGTGTTTGATTGCTTGTTCAATTGTCATTCCTGATAGTTCCTTGTATTCATCGAAAACCAGGCGCAACTGTGCAAAGCTTGAGTGTGCCATAATCGAATTAAAGACCTCCTCGTCAGTGCCAAGTGTTGCTTCTCCAGCTGCATATAGTGCTGCAGCATCTTCTTTTGCTTTTTCTGGATTGGTAGATCCAACAGGGTCACGAGTACCTGTGACAATGAGCGTTAACAAACGCCTAAAATGTCCTGAAGTTTCACTACACATATGCTCCGCCAATGGACGACCATACAGCTTCTCGTAGGCAAAAACAATTTGTTGAACTTCTTCATTTGACTTGCTGCAAAGGATTTCAACTAAAGTCTCCTCATCTGTTCCCATGCCATCCATGGCTTTATTTAACTCCGAACACATGTATTCCTCAGACGGAGTCATGAGGGCAACTATAACATTTTCGAAGTTGCCGCCCAATTCCCCTTTAAGGTCATCGATGAGATCGCTTTCATATTCTTTATTGAAGACATCTTTAATAAGCTGACGTTGCTTGTTGGTCCGTGATGTGAGAATGTTTATAATTGTTTCTTCATCAGTGCCGAATCCTTTCATGGCCGATCGCAGGGCTGCAGCATCTTCAGATGCATTGAAATTGGGTGCAGCAACTATACAGGGCCGTGGCTAAATAACCAAAAATAAGTACGAATTAATATCATTATTTCCAGTATTTTGTTATTTTTTCATTAATTTACCTGATAATCCATGTTTGTGCAGTTATTTAAATGTTAAAAAAACGTCTTTCTAAATTATATTATCGATTTAAAACTGAAATTGTAATGTCGCAACGCAAATTTAACTTTCTAAGCGCACGTCTTAATAAAAGATGAGTAATCCAACAGCTATTAAACTATATTAATGTTTGTATACGTACATATACCTATACCTAAATAGTTGTTGTATTGTGAAAAGCTTCGTCTTACAGCTTTTCTATTTTCAAGTCGCTAGGAATGGAATGCTTGGATTAAATAAAAGGTACAAAACTATTAAGCATGACGCACCTACCAAGGGAAAGCATAAATTATTTCTTAAGAACATATATTTTTTACTCCAAGCTTTGAGGCGTGAATCGTGATTCGTGATATCAAGGTCAGTGCAATAAACTGTAGTCAGTCTGTTGTATCTTGTATTTTGGTTCTAGTGACTCTCGACTTGAATGTTATGATTTTTCTTTTGCTTAATTTTAAACAGGGCTGGCTCTCATTAAAAAATTGGAGTAAAGTGCCTTTCATATGAGCTACGAATTGCGAATGGTCGCGAATTTTGATATTCCTTTCACATGGGTCGTCGCCAACAGACGCGAATGGTCATTCAAAATAAAGCATAGTTTACAGTTCCCATGCGAAAAAAATATCAAAATTTTCAAAACGATTTTCCATCTATTGTGTGAACCAAATTGAATAAGGCGAAAAACGTTTGCCTTGGCCTAAGCCACCCATTGAGTCATTAACTTACCCTTAATTAATAAACTATAGGCCTAAAATCGGAAAATAATTATTTTTGGATGCAAAAACTATGCATGCTAATAAAGCCTTGAGGTGAAAAAAAATTTTTGTTTGAAAGTGTAAACCGACCATCCGAAAAAAATATTTTATTCACCACATATTTTTTCGCATGCAAAACAATCGCCGGTCCATTGTTTTGCATGACATTCGATAACAGCAATTTTTTTTTTGCATGAAACTGTAAACTAATCATGCAAACATTAATTTTGCCTTTCACCTCAATTATTTTTGACATGCGAGAATATTTGCGTAGGTTTTTTTTTTTTGCACACGGGAACTGTAAACTAGGCTTAAACCAGCAAAATGAGTGGTAAACAAAATTTGAGGTTAAATTCGAGCGAATTTTTCATTCGCAGACTTGTGGAATGCGTCTTGAGGGTGTGGATTGCGAATAAGTATTTGACAGTTCGCAGAAAAATCTCGTTGGTCGCGTAGAAAATATTAAAATACTAAATATAACAATTTAATCTAATTTTAGGCCGTATTTTCTTTTTAAAATTGAAGATAGAATCGTTTATTCACGTTATCGAAAAGTTAAATCAAGAATTTGTTGATATTTTAGCTCAAAATTGCATAAACAAATTTGTTCGCATTCGCAGTTCGCAGCTCATGTGAAAGGCACTTATGTAATAAAAGGTCTGTTCGCGTACTCACACAAAATAGCCAAAAGGTCTGTTCGCGTACTCACACAAAACAGCCAAGTTCTACCCAAATCTACCAAATTTAGCCCAAAGCTGTTCACGTATGCAAGAAATGTGTAGTTTTTGGCGAAGAGAACGCTCACGAGAGTAAAAAATTTCGCCTTATTGACAATTTTTGCCAAATTCTGCGTTCTGCTAGTTGAGAACAACAACACATAAACAAAATGGCTGTTGTTTACTTTTAGTTTTGTTTTTTTTTTTTTCTTGTTCAAAGTGAGTTTTTCTAATCTGTTCGTCCTTTTTTTATTGAATAAGTTTTTAAACTATTTTAAAAAAGAAAATGTAACTAAATTGTGAATTTCTTATATTTTGTTAATATTGTGTAGTGCTTTTTGAAAAATAAAAACTGATATTCCATAGCAGAATATTTTTTAATTACAAAGACATTTAGTGTTCAAGTGTATTTCAATTTTTCATTTCTAGAATGCTGAGTTTGGGATTAATTAATACTATGTAATTAATTAATTAATAGAAAATATCAAATTTAATGATGAATTTTATAGCCCGATTCTCCCCCTTGTGAGGAATCACAAGTCAAAAGCTCTTGTGACTACTCCTTGTGAGGATTGTTGTGACTCGATAACATTTTGGTATTCTCCCGCTAGTAGTCACAAGAAAACTCACAACGAAATTCACCACAGCATTTTGTTTTTGCTTCTTGACCGATGAGCGCACACATAAACAACTCTACAAGTAATCGCAACGAACTCAACCAACACACCCACAATATGTATTCAGTTTATCTGTCTCATAAATACAAAGCAAAAGAATATCGCACCTTTATCCTATTCTTTTGCTTAAAAAATGAAAGAATACATACATTTTGTTCTCTTTCGCACAGAGAACATAACGCCTCCTTAGAAAAAATATAATTCAATGATTTGTAGAAACTCAAGTAAATTGTGAGTTGTGACCTGCTATGGAGGAGATCACAGTTTCGGTTGTTTTTATGACTCTCACAAGTTGTGACTTTAGGGGGAGAATACGAAAAAGTCACAAAATCAGTTTCACCACTTCTTGTGACTTGTGAGGTATCAGTGATGATGGGGAGAATAGGGCTATTAAGTTAACATAGAAATTCTCTTGTTGTGTTTTTTTCTTATTTTCTTAGTAGGTTTTTTGTTTACTTTTTCTTGACCTTTAAAAAGTGGTAGAAATGATTGGTTCTATGCTATCGTGTACTTTTGTAGTTTACGAGAGAATTGCATCTCCACTCCTCAAATTTTGACAGACTGCCCAATTAAGCCCAGAAAGTACCCGAACAAACCTTTGAACTCGGGGAAGTTTAAGCGGCAGCGCTGTCTTTCCAGATGTCACAACATCTTCTGTTATTCCAAGATTTATTTGTGCAAAATATAAATAATTTTATTTTATGAAGAATTTAAACTCATTTTTATAAAATACTTTGATTTAATTAACGATCCACTGATTAAAAACATATTTTTTTTTAAATAAAATGACACTTGAGCATTTGCTTGATCGATTTCTTCAGTATTGTTTTGGAGAGCTTCTCGAGAATTTTGTCAAAAACACAAGCAACTTCTTAACAAAACTTGTTGGTTCCTATAGAAATGTGAATTTAGAAATTAATAAAAGATCTCTTTCTCACATAGATATTCTCTATCAAAGCAAACACTTTCTCGTCGTAAATAAGCCTCCAGATATTTTGATAAATAGTAATGATTGTGAGAAGGTTAGTTCTTCAAATTTCCATATATACAAGTTGGTTACTATTTCTTCGTCTAGAGCACAGTCCAAACTATATTAAGAAACCAATTCCCTGCTTTAAGCAATCCCAAGCTCAGGCACGAGTTCTATTTTGCTCATCGTTTGGACTTTTCTACTAGTGGAATTCTGTGCATACCACTTCACAAGCAAGCGTGTGCCTCACTTAGCAAATCATTTGAAAACAACAAGTGCGAGAAGCATTACATTGCAATAGTCAATGGACATATCAAGGGTGAAATGAGTCGAGATATAAATTTGGCCATAGGTAAAATTGCACAACTGAGTAGGCAAGACCTTCATTTTTTGTATGTATTTTTCTCCTTTAGGTGAAGACATCCGATATGAAAATACAAGCAAAAAAATGTGCACAGAATTTGATTCAGAGTTCTGTAAGAATCCCCGGAAGTCAAACACTCGTTTAACAGTTCTTACGCTTGGAAAGTACCGAAACCACAAAATATCTAAGGTTCTGCTGCAACCTATAACCGGTCGACGACATCAATTGCGACTGCATTGCTCTTCGATTGGTCATCCAATACTTGGTGACTTTACTTATGGTTCCAAAGAAGATCAGAAGATGTCTCGAATGTATTTGCACGCAATCAGGTAAATACTGTCCCAGTTTTAACTTTAGACTCTAAAGTGTGTATATCAATCATTTTTTTTTAGAATTATCGCTCCAAATGATTTTGAAAATCTACATATTCAAACAGACGATCCTTTCGATGATGTTAAGTTTAAGTTTCAAGCTGAGTTATAAACGATAAACACCACACAAAATAACGACGTGATATTTATAAATTTAAGTAATTAATTTATTTGCTTACAAAAACTAACGTAACAAACATTTTTTTAAATAAATACTAAAACTGGTACAAAAGAGGAGAATGGCACGATATGTTATTTTAACGAGGGTCTGTGGATTGAACAAAAAGGGCAACAATTATTTTTAGTTTAAAAAATTCTAAGTAATAAGTTTAAGAAGAAGTCAAAGTAGTTTCAAGGCTAAAAATTCAAATAACGAAAATATTGTTTTGAAGACGAAGTAGTATTGTAAATATTTTTTTTTGTACAAATTATCAAATATTTTTACAACCGTTGTAACTTTAGAGCTCGAATTCAGACACTGAGCTTTCTTTCGGCGACAAACTTTTTTTTTTCATATTCCGAACAAATTTTCTCATTTCTCATTTCCGTTGAGATACTACAGCATGACGACAGTTCATAGGTGAAATCAGTGAGTTAAAAAGGGAGGGGTTAGGCAAGAAGAAAATATAAGAATTTGATTGAGCAGTCACGTTCCATAACCAAAATGGTCCATTTCATTTTGCTCATTTCAGCTTGTGCGTTCAACAGAAATGTTCCTAATTAATTCTATCTAGATATGTGGTTGGACGAGATTGGAAGTAGAAATGCTCATACGGTGCCCAAAATCAAATTTTCGAATTTGCAAATATTCCATTAGCATGCAGAAGTACATTTGTGTAAAAACTACAAATATATACACGACATGACTAGTCACTACGTAGTGAAAACACAATAAACAGGCTCCAAGGTTTGTAGGGATTTTCAAGAAACTTCAGTACACACGAAATCCATTCACAATTATAGATCTGCCAATTTCCCATAGAAACTCTCTACGATTCTTGCGACAGTCCTTACGACCGTCTTAACGTGAATGGCCGGCTTTAAATTTTGTTTGTACTATTTTCGCTGGAGTCTACTTCACTATCAAAGAAGCACAGTGACCAGATTAAGTTATTGAACAAATCATTAAGGCTTTCCCAGTTGACTTTTGGGTCTTTTTTCTTAAATGAACTTTGCAGATATGGCAGAATGGTTTGATGTGCTTGGAGCCGATAAAACACTTTTAGAATATTTCTAAGTGTCTGAAGTAAGAAACAAGGCTAGAGTGTTGGTTGGTCATCAACTGAGTTTTACTCAGCAATAGCCTCAATATTTGCATATTTCTGCATCGATGCCACAATGTTTATAAATTCTAAATGCGTTTATAACTTATGTGAGTATACAAAAAATTTGAAAACGTTTAGGTCTAGGTGGAAAATGATTTGAATGCAAACATTAAATTTAAGATACTTACTTCTTTTGGAAACCAAACATACTCAAACGAGTTTGATTTGTGGGCAGTTTGCATTTGTTGATATTTGTTTTTTTCACCTTTGATAGTCCCAAAGTTCGAGGTTTCTATAAAAGAACAAACAACCTTTACTTAATCAACAAATCCAAGATAAATTGCTTTCAATTAAATTAACTACCACAGTTGGTATCTTCTTTGGAGTAATTTTTTGAAACGCAAGCTTCTCTTCGCCATCCGATAACTCTATTACACTATCATCTTCGTTTTGTAAGCTTTTTACTCCAATATCAGTACAGCTCATTTGTGTTGAAGATTCGGAAGCCGTTGGAAGCATTGAGCTGATACCACTATCAAAACTCGGTGAAATTTGGGTCTGTGTGGCACATTCAGATTTGGTGATTGCTTTGATCGAGCTAAAAGGTGCCGGAGACACCTCCGACTTAATAGAACAATTCCTTACTGGTGGGGGGGAATTATAGTCGTATAAAGCTACAGTCTTTTCAATGTTTTCCTTTGAAAGCTCCTCAATTCGAGTTACTTCTTCGATAATTTCTTTAGAAGATTGTTCTGGCAATGTGTCTGTTGGATTTGTATCAGCTTCTCCTTCAGTCTGAGTTTGACCTTCTCCAACAAGACGAACATTCGATGCGAAAAATCTACTTCGGACTTCAGTTGTTGTTGTAAATATGGACCGTTTAAATGGATTTTTTGGGGGCAATTTTTTTGGACTTGACTTCGGTAGCAAATCATTGATAGGCGGCTTTACTCTCGGCGAAACAATTGGAAAAGGATTGTAAGCTTTTTTGGAAGGTGTGACTTGAACGGCAGTTGTGCAATTGTCTGTATTACTGCAGCGTCTTTTTTTCGGAGGCTGTGGTCCATTATACATTGAAACTATTTCGTCTTCTGCGGGTCTGAAAAAGGAAGCACAGAATGTTTTAGTTTAGTCAGTCTGTAGGTACCTAACAATTTGAAAAAAAAAACAACCTTTCTTCTGCCTCTTCCTCTTCCTGCATCTGAGAAAAGCTGACTTTTTTGAATTCCAACGCAAATGAAATAACTGGTTGCTTCTTGTCTGTCTGACTGTGGGGTATGAAGTTGGATTGCCAAATACTTTTATATTTCGTCCGTTTAACATTGCTGAAAGCCTGACTGTGAAAAAAAAATAAGTGTCAATTTAAAGCATCGAAATATACTTTAAGATAAACCTTTGGTCGGGGCTCCAATTGTCAAGAATTTTCAACGTAAAAGGATTGAGATTGCCTAGCGCTAATTGAAACGCAATTTTGCAATCAAGCAGTTCTCCAGCATTGGAGCAGTAGAACTCATCAGTATTCCAGATTGATAAGTCGTTCAGTCGCTCCATGCGCCTCTCAAGCGGATTGAAGACATACATGTGCTTAAATGTGGCATCTGCTTTTAGAAAATTTTCCACATACTCTCCATTTACTTCGAGATTTCGCTTGTTCAAGTACTGTGGAATTTTGAGGAGTGCACGGCGCATGTCGTCCTCTTCAGTCATGAGAATAAATTTACAAGCTTTTGCTAGTCCAATGCCTGGCAGTGAGTCTAGATAGTCACACCCTGAGAGTATGCACATTGCGCGGAACTTGTCGAACGTATACTTTTCCTGGCGACACCCCATGGACAGGTAGAGTTTATCCGCCTCCACTAAGAGACCCGCACCGGTGAGATCTAGTTTAAAGATGATTTTTTTGCATCCGAAAAGCGTGAGGTCCGAGTCCTCTGTTATGACGTACTGGGCGATATCCAGTTTATTGAGAAACGCCATTTGAGCGTCAGCCTCATAAGGGGCCACTATGCAATCGACATTCCTGAGACGACACTCCTTGATAAGACGCAAAGCCATATCATGGGTGACATCGATACAACGTCTCATATGTGAATAGGCTTCTGTGGTTTTTCCCAAACGGAGCAACTCAGCTGCTCGTTTTCGTGAAATATCTCGACTTTCTCGACGACGTTTTTCGGTGAGAGCTTTGGCGGGTAGATGACGACCATCAAACACCAGAATCGGTTTGATATTATACGACAGGAGCATGGACACATATTTCAAGCAATACGTGACATACCTACGCAGATGGTATTTAACAGAATATTCGAAATAGGAAACGACTGGCACTTACATGTCGGTATCTTCACCTCGACAGAGCTTATCAGCACAGCAGAAAACTCCTTTGTGCAACCAACAATAGGTATCCACTGCAACTGTGCATCCTCGTAAGTCCTTGGAAGAAAATTCGCTAATTAGAAGGAACAAGGTTTATAAAACAAATTTTGATTACTTTAAGATGAACTTTAGAAGAAGATTTTTCCAGGAATGGTATCAAACCTGTGATACCCATTTGATTATTGATTTTATTTAACTATTCACTTTCCTGTTTTATGTTTATCAACTTTCAAATTATTTTTGTAGAATCAAAAATACTGGCGCCAAAGGTTCAGTTCATTTTGACGTTTTGCAAACGAGTCTCGCATTTTTATTTTTCGGGCAGTCCCTGTGGTGAGACACAAGTCACCTAGAGATGTGCAATTTTATTTCACCATAGTGCTATGTTCACATCAAACCGAAATCTCGAATATGAATGTCCAACATCGCAACCACAATCCCATCAAAAATGAGCAGATTTTTTCTCGCTGGTCAAATTATGTCAATTGATTGTTGATTGGATTGTGGTTGCGATGTTGGAAATATGCCCTGTGGAGTCGGGGTGTTAATGTTGGCCTTAACATGCTGGTTCCAATAGACATGAGCGATGTCCAACATCCAAACCACAATCCAATCAGCAGTCTGTGCCAAGATTCAGATAATTTGAAACCGCAGGGAGTGAGTGAGATGAGTCACTTTTCGTCTTAAATCGATTCAGCTAGCAAAAATGAGTGAGTGAGCGAGTGAAATGAAATGTCAGATTACTCGCCAGATATTTCCGCAGTGACTTGGTGTATGTGTTGGTAAATTTCTAGTTTTGGATAGGTATGTGTGCTTTTCTCAAGAATTCCTATTCATGGATAGGAAACGAAATAAAAAACAACAACGTAGGTAAAAACAACTACCCTTTTATTGATTCTTTAATTTTATTTTATTATCATATGCACATATATGTATTAAATAAATTTATATTCTATTCACTTTCGACACTTTTAAACTTTTTATTTCTCAAGGGTGAAACTCACAATAAACTTTAATTATGACAAAAAAAAATAATTGAAACAAAAGATACTCCATTATTAAAGATTCCAATGTTTACATTGTTGTATTTGTTGTTTCATTTCATTTTGCGAAACAAGTGTGACAAGGAGGTAGAATTTAGCTCTTTTATATTTATTCTTTGTCTCATGTTCGAAACTAAATTCGAACTTACTCATTTCACTTAAATAGCTGAATCACTTTTGCGAGTGAAGTGAGATGAGTCGGCGAGTAAGGCGAGTCATCTAATCTCACTCGCTGAAATAGCTGAATCTCGGCACTGATTTGTATGGATATCGTCACCCCAGTATTGGAGTGATCTAAACCACAAAAACTTAGTTTCGAGAAAACGACGTTTTAAGTTTGAATGCGAATAAAACTAACACCTTTCGTAAAATAACCATTGAACAAATTTATAAATTTAGTTCCTATTGAGTTCTACTTTACGCTTTATTCTTGTTTCAATTGGTCCATTAGTTTTTTTGTAATCTCAAGTTGAAAAAAAGGAAATTGCATATGAGGCATACATTTTTTTTTCAAATAATGTGTTTTTGTATGGTATGAGGCACTTTTTGGCCAACCTATATGGCATTTAAATACGGAACGAGATTGTGATTTTTCGATGCGTATGTGACATATTTTCATACAAAAGTTAAAATAAAAGCATTTTTTTAAAACTACTGTTATTTTATTTTGCTTATTGTTTTTTTTGCTAAACTTATTTTTTAATGTAAAAAATAACGGTTAGTTACCGTTTCAAAGAAAAACAATTCTGTAAAATAATAAGGTTCGTTCATAACTGAGATCTAAAAATCCAATATTTCAGCTTTTTGGAATATTATAATAAATTAATTTAGTGCCTTCAGATGAAAAATAATAAAACAAGATTATGAGTATTCTATCAACTTTTAATTCATCAGTTTTAAAAATATATACATAAATAAATAATAATTCAAAAACATAAAAGCTATGTCAACTAAATAACACTTCAATAGGTTGTAGCTTGTAGTGCGTATACCTTACCAACCATCCATTTGTTTTTATTCCCGGTCATTGCCACTAAAGTAAAACACTATGCAATAACCAACCCATTTTAATGCACTCGCATTTCGTTCATTTTTTCCACATGCACTTCATAGAACATTAATATATCATAAAATCTTCAATGCCACTTGACGCTTCAAATTACTTTTGATTTGGTCAAGTGCATTCTTCTAAAGTTCAATGTCTCTACGCTGTGCACTGCTTATGCAGTGAACTCGATTGAAGGTGTTTGTGTGTCATCAAAGGGGCATGGATATTTTATGTGAATTTGGTGACACAGCAAATATATCCGACACTTCGAAGTAACTTTTCTTTTCAATAGCCCAATACCGAAATATGTGAATGTATAGATTATAAGTGTATATTTTTAGTCTTAGTGTATAAGAATATTTTTGTATAAATAGGCTAAGAATTTATTCAATAAAATCACTCTTAAACTGAACTCAGATCGGCATGATAGCCTTGTTTTAATTTTCAGATCAGATCGGCACTTTGGCCATTTCAGTCTTTGGCTTGGGGAAGCTTGTAAAATATCCCCCATAGATTTTGTAGGCGAGGATAGGGCTTCCTTTACATGGCGATCTTGCCCAACTCGATCCTGCTAGTTTTCTAGACAAAAAAAAAAGAATCAATCGAAACGACACGCATATTAGCATTCATTTCAAAATGGAAACTGGTGTTATCGATTTGTCCGATGATGTTGAAAATGCTAGGAGAAAGTTGGATCGGAAGAGATTCAATGAAATTAGGAAGTATATTCCTTTTCTGCAGTACATTACAGCTAAAGATCCGATACAAAATGCAAAATATGTAAAGCTGATACAGTGTTTTTATTCAAACAAAAATTTTCCAGCGAAGCTTGCAACAACATGTGAGTTAGCAATCAAAAAAAGATTCAAAACTCTTCAATCATCCATGGTCTTCCCACCACATATATTATTGATTTTTGAAGGTGAAGAAGTGATTGATCTCACTTCTGATAACTATTTTGCTTCTTAAAAACAAAAAAAAAAAAACAAAACAAAATATTTTTATACTCAATATGAGTCGAAAAATGTTCTCTATTGAAAAAAGTATGAATTTACAATTTAAAAACGTTATTATAATGGCTTATTTTATAATAATTATATACATAATTTTAATAAAAACTATTGTAAAAATTTAATAAAAAAAAAAAAATATGACTTAAAAAGAAGTTTAAAACTAGATTTACTTTGGATGAATAAGAAGGTATATACGAGTATGTACCTACATAGAATAAATGTAAAATAATAACGTAATTAAAAAAAAAAGAAATTGATATGTTAAAATTATTAGATATACATAGATGTTAATCAAAATATAATCAAATTGTATAAGATAAAAATCAGAGGATTCTAATTAATACTTTGACAATTTTTCAAGTAGAATTAAAAATAATAAATAAAAATTTAATCGAATTGATTAAGAAAAGGCTAATTTACAACTAAAAGTGCAGATACAAAGATGGAAAAATTTGATATTTTAACAAGCTTTAAAATAATTCCTGAGTATGAAGGAGAAGTGGATAAGCTTAATAACTTCCTTAACTTAATACAGTTTGTAAATGATACACTGAGTGATGATATTGAGAAGAGAAAATTAATAAAATTTGTTCTAAGGACTAAATTAGCAGATAAGGTTAGAAATAGATTGAGCGCAGCTAATGAACCCAATACAATTGAAGAGCTTAAGGATACGTTTAAAAAACTTTTTAAAAATAACAAGAACGCATTACAAATAATATCAGAACTGTCAAATTTGCAACAGAATTCCAATTTATCAACCTTTGCAACTACGATAGAAACATTAATAGCCGAGCTCAATTCACTTCAGATTTTAGATCAGGGAGAAGAATCAAGAGAAACAATCTGTAAATTAAACGACCAATTAGGTTTAAATGCATTTAAAAATGGCTTACAACAACCTACAAAGTCAACTATTTTCTCAGCACGACCAAAAACACTAAATGAGGCAATTCAATTAGCAGCTGAGCTAGATTCATCTTATGAATTTGCGCAAATAAACCATTTTAGAATAAATAGCCCCAGAACAAATTACCAACATTTTAATAGAAACAACAACTACAACAACAACAACAATGTGAGATATCAAAACAACAATAGATTAAATAATAATGGTAGTTACAGATTTCCCAACAATAGGTATAATAACGGGAATAATAATCAAAGAAGAGTCAATTGTATAGAAAGTTCGGAAAAATTGCACGAATTAACTATTATCAAATAAACAACTCTAGAAAAAATAAACATTATAGTTACAATTTAAATCAATTACCGAATAAGAACAGGTTACGATATAATAACACCAGATACAAGAGTGTTAACATTAATCGGTCTTTTAATGAAATCGATAATCCAGCACAATTAATGAATAATGAATTATGCAAAAATAAAGAACAACGATTAGGTATTTATCAAGGATCTGAGATATCTGAAAAACAAGCAATAGCCAAACAGGAGGAGGAATTGTGTGAAAATGACAATATTGAAAGAAATGATAATAAACTTGTTGGTAAAAATTCAAATAATAGCAGCCCTAAAAATAAATTCTGTTTGTCAATAGATTATGAAGTACATCAGCGAAAATCCTCACATAGACTTAGGTCTAGTTCAGGAGAAGCTAGTACTAGTAATAATTATAAAAACTATAAAGTACGCCAGTGAAAATCCTCATCTGGACTAAGGTCTGATTCAGGAGAAGCTCGTGCAAATATATATAGTTATGACAAAGAAGACGTATTAAAAATGAATGAAGATGAAAAAGAAAAAATAGAAATTGCAAATAATGATAAAATATGTGAGAAAATAATTATTAACGAATGTAATGAAATTTATAACACGCTGCAAAAACAAAAGGGTACTGAGAATAAAAAACTTAAAATGAAAATTCATAGACCACCAATCAACAAAGAAGAGGAAAAACAAAGGATTTTAAAGAATTGTCATAAACTAATGAGCATCAAGAAACCTATTGTAATATTTTCTCAGGTTCGTTAATAAAACTTATTTACTTTATTCAAAACGTCCACTTATTTATTTCACAAGATAAAACACTTTACTTTTCTTACTACAAACAAAACAATTTATTATTCACCACTGAAATTAATTCACAAACTTTACTTTTCACTTTTATTACAACCAACTTTATTCTTTCACGATTAAAAACAAACTGTGTCGCTGCCGTTCAATCATGTGCTTTTATACTTGTTTTCCAAACTCTGGAAATAAGGAGAACGTTCTGGTCTCTGCTTCCAGAGCTTTCCGTAGGGAAAATTTCCCAATAATTTCCCTTCCAAAAGCTTTTATTTGACAGCTGGTAAATCTGCTATAATCCGGCAGATGGCGCTTCCTTCGTTTGAGAGTTGCTATAATTATAGCTAATAAGGGTATGTTTGCACTGGGACCATAAGCTTTATTGTGTCCGTTTGTTTGCATTTCGGAGTCGTTATAGTTCAAATATGGAAAGTTATTACACTGCCCCCCTCTTAGGATTGATCGTCCCGAGCAAATCCATCACTTCCATCACCATTATAATGATGTAAACGGTCGCTGTGAACTACTTTTAGTTTGCCTCTTAATCCTCTCTGAATGCGGTAGACGACATCGTTTATTCGTGTTACAACAGTATAAGGGCCTTCCCAATTTTGTTGAAGCTTCGGTGAGAGTCCCTTCCGACGGTGGGGATTATAAAACCACACAAGGTCTCCCACTTGGAATCCTGTCGTTGTGGCTTTTGCGTCGTATCTTGTTTTCATCCGATCACTCGACAGCTTTATATTTGCCCTCGTCCTTTCGTGAATGTCAACTAGCTTTTCTTTGAGGTTGTCCACGTAGTCGTCTATTCCTTGTGGCTCACTTGTATAACATCCAAATTTGATTTCGCTTGGTAGTCGTATTGTGCTCCCGAGCAGGATTTCTGATGGTGTATGTCCTGTTGAGCTATGTACCGCACTTCGATAGGCCATCAAGAATAACGGAATATGCCGATCCCAGTCTCGTTGGTTGTCGCTTACAACTTTAGAAAGGTGTTCTTTAAGGGTACGGTTGAATCGTTCAACCATCCCATCAGATTGTGGGTGAAGCGGTGTTGTCCTCGTCTTTTTAATGCCAAGGAGTGTACAAACTTCCTGAAAGATTTTGGACTCGAAGTTCCTCCCTTGATCTGAATGGAGTTCCATAGGTACACCAAACCTGCTTACCCAGTTGAAAACAATCTGATCCGCGACTGTTTTGGTTTCCTGGTTTGGGATGGCAAATGCCTCAGGCCACTTGCTGAAGTAGTCCATTACTACCAGGATGTATCGGTTTCCGTTTCTGGTTTCTGGAAAAGGGCCTGCAACGTCTATTGCAATTCTTTCAAAAGGCGTGCCCACATTATACTGCTGCATCTTACTCTGAACTTTTCTGCCTGGTCCCTTGCTTGCAGCACAAGTATCACATTTTCGGCACCATTTTTCGACGTCTTCTCTTGCATGTAGCCAGTAGAATCGCTGCCTTACCTTTTCCAGTGTCTTATTGACACCCAAATGTCCTCCGGAAGCTCCATCATGCATCTCTTGAAGAACGTCATTAACTTTGGAACGAGGTACGACTAGCTGCATCACATATGATTTGCCGTCTGTGGACTCCCATTTACGTCTTAGTAATCCTTCTTGTACATGAAGCGAGTCCCATTGTGCCCAATACGCCTTAAGAGTTGGACTTCTGTCAGAGATGTCACCCCATTCTGGCTTCTCTTGGTGTTCCTTCCATGCAAGAATGGGTTCAATATCCGAGTCTTCTTGTTGGGCAGCTCTTACTTCTTCATTACTCCAACCGTAAATGGGGTCGGCTCTTAATCGCTGGATGGAAGCAACCTCTTTCTCTTCTTGACGTGTGCAGTGCTTGCAGTCCGGTTTGCATGGTCTCCGAGATAAGGCATCTGCATTTGAGTGCAACCTTCCTCTTCGATGTTGGATCTGGTAGTCGTATGTCTGCAATCTCTCAATCCATCTTGCCACTTGACCTTCTGGATTTTTGAAGTTCAACAGCCAATTAAGTGCGCCATGATCTGTTCGAAGAAGGAACTTCTGTCCATAGATGTACTTATGGAAGTGTTTTGTTGCCGATACTAAAGCTAGAAGTTCTCTTCTGGTCACACAGTAATTTCTTTCTGGCTTTGAGAGCACCTTGCTGTAATAGGCAACGACCTTCTCTTCTCCTTCGTGGACTTGTGATAGTACGGCACCAATTCCCACGTTACTTGCGTCAGCGTCGATGATGAAAGGTTTCCCTGGTGTCGGATAGGCCAAAACTGGTGTATTGCATAGGCGCTGCTTAAGTTCCTGGAAGCTTTTCTCGCACTCGCTTGACCATTTGAACGGTTTGCCTTTCTCTGTTAGCTGATGCAAACTTTTTGCGATCCCAGCAAAATCCTTCACAAATCGTCGATAGTACGTGGCTAGACCAAGAAAGCTCCGGAGTTGATGTTTATCCTGTGGTGTTGGCCAATTCTTTACGGTGTCAACTTTTTCAGGATCAGTCTTCACTCCTTGGGAAGAGATGATATGTCCCAAGCATAGACATACTAGATATGGACTGCTAGTTGATTGGTTAGGTTGGTTCGAAATGTAAATATAAACGCCAACAGCGCTGTTGGAGGTAAAGCGGAAAATATGGGAAATCTTTTGACACTTTTGGTTTGACGCTTTTCTTTAATTTTATTTGTCATTTTATTTTGGAGGAAAAAATTTATTAAACAAAAAATACTTTTCCAACGTAGGTATTCCTTCAATGGAAAAGTTCTTGAGGAAATTGGATAAGGCAGAGCGCAGAAAACTTGCCGCAACCAATTTGGTTTACATGGAATCATCAAACGATGGCGAGGATAATTTCCCTCTGGCCAAGCGTCTCATAACATCACCATCATCATCGCCATCATCAAAACGAGGAGTGTTGGGACTCCGAAACCATATACTGCTCCACCAAGAACCGCATCGTCACAACTAACGCTAGTTGCAACGAAACCAAACAAAGTCGCCGGAAAGTCAACACCTACAGGAACAGCAAAGATGATTTGTTTTTAAAATTTAGCTTCGCAATACTCAGATGAAACAAAAATCTCTTACTCCGGTGGCTACGTTTGGATCAGTGAATATATTTATATTTAAAAACCTAAAAAGAAAGGTGATGAATCAATTTGGATAGAAAAATAACGAACTTGTTGTATAAAAATCCTTATTCTTATCACTTACATAAATTATACACACCGCGAGTATTTGTACTTTTTGGTAGATTTTTAATTTTGTAATAAGAACTGATTTATTTCAGTAGCATATAGAATTTGTATTATAAAACCTTCGTTTATAAAAAAAACTAATATGTAATAAATCGAAAGATAACATTTGAGATGTGAAGTGGGCAAGTGGTTGGAGCCTTGACGTTTGCTTGAACGAGAAAAATCTCGAATGGTCAACTTTTTTTTAAAGTAAAATCTTGAACAATTTTAAATTAAAATGATGTGGATCTGTGACAATCAAATTAATGCTATTTTTGTTTTCATTGAATAAAATAGAGGCATCGCCACGGGAGTGCACATCAAATCTCATGCAAAGCTTCGGTTCGACTCAACTCCAACGTTCGACAATTCAAAAATAAAAACTACGATTTTTTCAGTCACCAAGAACTACAGTTCGACATCGACGATAGAGGCGATATGCGAACGTTTACTAAAGGATTGAGTGACATTCAAAATTTAATCAATTTAAGGCGAACATAATTTAGGCGAGTCGCAAACAGTAATGCCATATAGTCATATTCGAACGTTCGACTCGGTGAATCGCAAGTCATAGAAGGTGACTAAGATACAGAAAACCAGTTTAAGATAAACATTATGTATGATTGGTTCAGTAAACATCCTCCTTTTCTACTTCAGTACCAATGCTCTGTAACTATTGTATCCACAAAATTCGTCCAGAAACGAGCAAAATTGAAATAAAACAGACCGCTGTCCCTCGTGCCCTTCCTATCAGAAGCTTGAAAGTGCAAAAATGAAAATTTCATGACATGATGTTTGCATGTTTTAGTAGATGAGAACAGAGTCTTTTTTCATCTAAGTATATTTTAAAATATTTATATGTATGAGCTGGAAGGAACAACATTCATGGAAGTTTTTCAAAAGTTTTATTTGAGGAAAAATGCAATTAACAAAGTAAACCTACTTGTGCTTTTCCTCTAAAGCGGATCCATATTTAAATTTTTATTTAACGTTTTTTTTTTAGATTACAGAATACTTTATTTCGAATGCTTTTGATAATAATCCAAATGGTCGTGCAATATACCTAGGTGGCAATGAAATAAATTGTAATTGCAACTCGGCAAAAGTTCTTAAAGTAAGAAACTTAACACTTAAAAAAAAAATAATGTTAAAACATACGTTTTACTCCACAGATTTGGCTTTGGCTCGTCATGCAAATATTCCAGACTACAATTATATTCTTTGTCTTAATATGAAACAAAGAGCTATAGATTTTTAAGAAATCAAACTTTTTCAAGCACCGCATGATTGGACATACTATATATTCTATCTTATTGGTTTGGAAATTATCCTACTCGTGGCTCTTATCATGAAAGTATCATACGACTATTGGGTCAAAACGGCAGGTTATTTACCCTAGCCAGCTAGTAAGATGCCTAAGCTTCCATGTGATTGGCTTTGTAAATCCTAAAACGTATGAAATCAAAAAATCGAATTTTATGTCCTCAAAATGTGATGTAAACCAAACAAGTGCCTTTGAAACATATTTTATAGTTTTTAAGTCCATGTTTTTTTAGACTGTGTAACAATTTAAAAGTCAAAAATTTCAATTATTAGAAATAAAATTTCTATTTTTAGATGCATAGAAAAATTATGTCGTAGTTTTATTTTTATTTTTCTTGTGGGCGTTTTGTGTTTTGCATAAAACTTCTTATTTCTTGAGAATATTTTCTATGGCTTTTGTTTTCTTTTTAGTAGACGCATTTTTGTTCGATTCATCATCTGAATTAGGACGGATATTTACAAACTGTGCCACTCTACTTAGCTTCTTTTTTCTGCGCTCTTCAAATTCTGGATCTGTGCGTATGACATCACGACGGGGAGTACTCTTGGCGAGTTGCTTCTTTTCCGACTTTTTGGTTTTCTTAAGTTTCAGCATATATTCGGAAACAGTTCCATCTGATTATCTGTGCAATAAGGAAATATTTCACAATAATACCCCGTTATAAAAGCAAAAAAAAAAACATACCCTCTCAAATGAGTCGTATCATTTTGTGTAAAAAATGTAATGGCATGTCCTGGACGCCCATCAGCTCTTCCCGTTCAACCAATACCATGAATGTAAGAAATTGTAGTTGGCGGGAAATCATAGTTAATGACTAAATTGACACCTTTAAAATCAATACCAAGACCCATCAATTCTGTACAAATCAGAACCAGGGTTGTCAGATGTGGCGATTTGTCGCCAAACAGGCGATATGAATTTTGATTTGGCGACACGAAAATCGGTTTGGCGATGTACCTTAAAAAAGGCGATATTTTTAGGTTTTGGCGATTTTAATTTTTTGAATCAAAGTAGTACTAGAAGTAGTAATTTTTTATTGAGGTTTCTTTTGATATTACATTAAACTTCTTATAACTACATTGACCACTTAATTCTTAATATTATGAATTGCCAACTTTGAATTGGCCAGGCTACACAATTAATATTTTTATTGTTTTCTTTTTAACAGATTTCAGTAATTTTTATAAAATTGAGTCTGAGTAACATTTATATGAGTCCACTCAATGGGAAATATACTTTTTGAATTAAAGTCCTAATATCTTCGGTCACAAGGTAAAACTCACGAATTACACAAAAATATACTAAAGAAAATGAGAATGAAATTCATTTTTTAATCCAAGAGGTCTCATTTTGCTATAGGTATTTACTAACACATTGAAATATATGCCCAGGAACTGTATTTCAAAATTTGCGGAACGTGACTTCAGCTTCAAAAAATTCTTTTCAACCTAATTTCAAAAGTATATTTTGATAAATTGTGAGTAGTTTCACCTAGTAACCGACGATATTGTTTCTTTTTATCTGATCTTCACTTAAACCTTGTATCTTTTTTATTGGTGTTTGCTAAAATTTAGGCATCAAAATATCGACTAAATCTAATTGCACTCAAAACAGAACATCACTTTTTTTCCCACCACTCAAATAATTTTATAACATTTTTCTGATTTTTGGATTTGGTCATTTATAAAGTGGAATATTTTAAATTTGGCGATTTTTTGGCGATTTATATTTTACCTTTGGCGATTCCGCTTTTTTAAACCTGACAACCCTGATCAGAACCCAAATGTGTTCTTCACGAAATACTCGCACAACTTTGTCTCGCTGTTGCTGCGTTTGATCTGCATATATGACATCTACATTGATTCCATCATAAAGAAGTTCTTCAAACAGCTACTTAGCTCAATCCTAAGGATTTGAATTTATAAAAATAAAATATGTAACAATTTTAAAGAACTGCTTCGTATTAAGTAGCATTTTAGAATGTGTATACAAATTTGAAAATCAATCTTTTTTTTTGAAAACTTAATACATATTTAGAAAACGAAAGGTCGATTTTCTTAAACTCGGTACCTAAGGGTTTTTTAATACACTTCGGAATATTTTACTTCTAATGCACAAATAACGGCTACTTTCATTAAATATAAGAAAACCCTTAAAAAACTTCTTATTTTTCTTAAAAAAGGCTTATGTATTCTGTGTTATGTGTTTTGCTGTGCATAGCATATCCTACCCTTAGGAATTAGGCCATATATTTAGTTCGCGAAGAAAAATATGTTTAGAACTTAATAAATTGTCAATTTGCTTACCTTTCTCTGTACAAAAATTTGCACTGGTGTCTTCAAGCCCTCTCGCACAAGGTCCCATATTGCAATTAATTTTCCCAATTCGGATCCAACAAAAAGCAATTCCTGACTAACCAATTCGGTAGCAGCATTCTGCTGACTAATTGTAGCTCGCACAAGTCCTTTCAATTTTTTTAAAGCCCATTTGGAAACTTGCACTGTAGAAGTCGCACTAAACAGTGCAAGCTTTTTGGTTTGAAACTATTTTGGCCTTCTTCTAGCATTTTATCAGCTTCATCAATGACAAACCATTCGATGCTATAGAAAAATACAAATTTATAAGAACATAATCTAATAACTAATCAAACACACACTCGAACTCACCTCTTTAAATCCAAAACAGATGGTTCCTGTTGCAACAAGTAACGCCACTCTATTTGGAGTCGATATTAAAATGTCATACTTTTTGCTGCTTTTTGGGCCAAATTTTTATTCGACTTGATTGACTTCACTTATAACGTGTATTTTTAAAGAAGTTCCCTCAGATAACCTAACACATTCGCGGTAAATTTGTTGAGAGAGAGCTCTCGTGTTGGTGCCAGAAAAAGGGCCCGAAAACCGTCTATTTTTGGCGCTTTGAGGTCGTTGATGATTGGTGTCAGGAAAGCTACCGTTTTCCCAGAACCAGTTGGAGCACAAGGCATTAGGGCGACCCTTGTTAGAAAAGGTTAATTTCAAAACAAAACAAAAATTAAAAATATACCTATGGTGAGCAGGTAGACTCCTACATGATGGGTATAGACTGCATAATTGGCGTTGGAGTTGGATATTTGCAGTTTGCCAAATTGTTAACAAGTTTAGGCGAAATATTATAGGCGATTTGAAGTTCTTCGAATGTTGATATTGGCGGAGGAATGTTTTTACCACTCACTGAGATTTTATTCTCTTTTCGAGTTTTGTTAACCTGTATTAAACAATTAAATATAATATTGCAGTGAAAACTTATTTCCTTTTTACTTACTGAAAATATCGAGATCATCATCTTCCTTATGTCATCATTAACGACATTTTCTGATGATAGATCTGATTGCCAATTGAGCTCTCCATTGATATAAAGCTTCAACAGTTCCCAGTTCTTTTTTGTTTCAAATGTACCTACTACGATTATTTTCTTTTCAGTCTACAAAACGAGAAAATAGTTAGAGAAATGAAAATAATCAACGCTTATATGAGTAAACTTACCTGGGTTGGATAGCAATTGATTTGATTGCTATAGCCTGTTGAGTCTCTTCCATATGACACGTGTGGCACTTCTTTGAGCTTCCAAACGATGAATTTTTGTTTGCTGTGAGGTAAATGATTTGTCTAGTTTTCCGGGTGTTTTTATAGTTCGCACCGCCAGGAACTGATGGTTGGTTTCTTCTTTTTTCCTATTTTGTGTTTTCTCGCTTGGGTGTTAAACTGGTTACCTCCACAGGATGGTTGACTGGCTATATACGAGATTATTAAAAATTGGAATTGCCAATGTGCTCCGGCGGCAGAGAGAATTCAATATAAGCGTACTTATAGACCTTGATTTCTTTTTGTGGTGATTTTCCCAAAGAAGATTCTTCGCCATCGACTTCCATCTTCGAAATTTCCGTAGAAAGAAGAAAATTGCTGCAAACAAATAGTTATAAAGGTAAGAACAAAACACATCTTACCAAGAGGTTGAATTTTCAGATTCTATGGTTTCATCGTCCTGATTTTCATCCTTCGTTTGAGCTGTTTAACTTGATAGTGCCGATTGGTAATCATTTTAACAGTTATATTTTATATGAATACATTTTTAAAGAGAAACCAAACACAAATGAAAACTTCTGAAAAAAAATACAAACATTTGCACCAAAACGTCAGACGTCAAACAATAAAGTTAAATTAAAGCAGATGGCTCTGTTTTTTTTATAAGATATACCAATAGATGTCCCTACTTTCTTTGGCTAAAAAAACTTCTTCAGGCCAAGTGCCAATAGATGGCATTAAGAATAATATATTTTTTTTTCCACTTTTAGGCCAAAAGCGCTTATGTCGCAAATCAAATAAAGAACTGCTTCCATTGAAACATTTGTATGAAAATGGGTATCGACTAGCAGTCCATATCTAGTATGTCTATGGTCCCAAGTATTTTACCTCAGACTTGAAAAACTCGCACTTGTCTGGATTCAATTTCAAGTTTGCTTCTCGAAGCCTCTGGAACACGGCCTTAAGGTTTCCACAATGCTCATCAAATGTCTTACCATAAACAATGACATCGTCCAAATAGACTAGGCAAGATTTCCAAGTAAGTCCTTGTAAAACGCACTCCATCAAACGCTCAAATGTTGCCGGAGCGTTGCATAGTCCGAAAGGCATCACTTTAAATTGCCACAGACCATTTCCTGTGGAGAAAGCCGTCTTTTCTCGATCTTCTGGATGGATTTCTACCTGCCAGTAGCCACTCTTTAAGTCCAATGTTGAAAACCATTCAGCACCTTCCATCGCATCCAGAGTATCGCTGATTCTTGGCAGAGGGTAGCTGTCTTTCTTTGTCACATCGTTCAGCCTCCGATAGTCCACACAAAATCGAGTACTTCCGTCCTTCTTTTTGACAAGAACAACTGGGGATGCCCAAGGACTTTTTGAGTTTTCGATTAGCCCATCTTTCTTCATGGTTGATATCATCTCTTCAACTTCGGCTTGTTTGGCTAATGGGAGACGTCTTGCTGGTTGTCGAATAGGTCTTGCGTCTCCTGTGTCGATTCGATGCTGCACCAGTTGTGTTCGACCTAACTGCCCACTGGGTGAAGAGAGTATATCACCGTACTCGTGAAGGAGGCTTCCAGCAACACTTAGCTGACGTTCAGTTAATTTGGATGACTTCAGAATTTTTGCCTTCATAGAGTTCACTTTGCCGGGGTCCACAGATTTTTGTGCGTCAGCTTCTGTGATCGTAGTTATGGCGGAAACAGATTCACACTTTCCAACAATTTCTCCTTTTCTTAGCTTAACTTCGTACGGTTTGATGTTAAGTATCCGTACGGGTACCATGTTGTTCTTTGGTGCCACAAGGGTCTTCCCTAGGATGATGTTTTGGGAAGACTGTTCAGAGTCTGGTTCCACCATTAGGTATCGATGGCTACCCAAATCACCTTTTATTTTCGTCCAAACGAACACTTCTGAGGAAGGTGGCAGGCATATATCTTCTTTTATGACAGTCCTGAGAGTTGATGAGTTTTCATTGCCGTAAACCATAGGAATCTCCACATTTCGGTACTTGAGAACTTGCTTCCCGATGTCGAGAATTACTCCATGCTCTTTCATAAAGTCGATTCCAACGATGCACTCGTCACATATATCTGCTACCAGAAACAGATGTGAAAACTCCAGTTCTGCCAAACGAATTGTAAGACGAACTTCCCCGTAAACTCTGGCTGCCTCTCCTGTTGCAGTTTTCAGGCGGTAAGTGTTGGTGTTATGCAGCCATGTCATCTTCACCAAGTCCTTTCGAACAATGGAAGCAGTGGCACCGGTGTCGATCGTAGCCACTTGCTTTTTGCCGTTTAGTGTTGCCTCCGCAGTCAGACTTTTATTGTTTCGTTTCGTCTGTGATACCTGGATGGTGGTTCTGGGGCCATCGATACCAGAAACCAGCTTCTGCCCCTCGAAGTTGGTTCTTACTCGTTTCCCGGGTGAGAAACGGGCCGAGTAGGAGTATTGACATTGTTGTTGTTGCTGTTTCTGCTTCCACAATGTTGACATGCAGGTCTTCTAGGTGGCAATCTGCACTGGCGTTGAAGATGTCTGGTTTTGTTACAGTTCCAGCATCGAGCAGGTCCATCTCGCTGGTTCCTTTGGAATGCAGTTCTCTGGCAAGAACACTCCTCAATTTCTATTTCTCTTACCCGATGAACTCCTTGAGAAGCCTGTTCTGCTGCTTCCATAGTCAGGGAACGCTAATGCTTCAGGGAGCGTGTGTTTTCCAGCCGTTCGAATTGCTCGCTGAAGGTTGATGTCAGAAACAGCACGAACAAAGGCTTCTGTTGCGAATTGGTTAATGATTTCATCTCCTGCAGCTGGATATGCCAGATGCGCCAGTCGTTCGATGTCTGCTTGAAGCTGTTGCAGAGTTTCTCCCCTTTTCTGGACTCTTGTATTGAGTTGAACACGGAAGACTTCTTGCATATGGCCATCTCCAAAGCGTTTGTCAATGGCCTGAACAAGAGCGCTGAAGTTGCCATTCTTTTCTGCTGGTATGGTTTGCAGCAGCTCAGCAGCAGTTCCTCTGAGAGCAAGCGTCAGAGCTATATATTTGTCTTCGTCGTCCCAGCCGTTCGTTGCTGCAGCTGCCTCAAACTGCTTCTTGTAGATTGACCAAGAAGTTTGTCCATCGAAGGTTGGTGGATGCATCTCCTTTCTCCTAGGACAGTCACCAGAACTTTCTCGAACCTTCATCTTCCTTACTTTGTCTAATTCCTTGGTAATGGATTCAATTTTATCTTCCATATTTTCGAACTTTGCTTCTACTGTTGACAATTGCTTATCCACAGTTGAAAATTGTCTATCGACTCGCTCGTCAAGGGCAACAATTCTGTTTTCAAAGGCATCTAACTTACCTTCGAGTAAATTTGTCTGTTCTTGGAATTGTTGAAGAAGATTCTTTTCTTGTTTTTCGAGCAGACTCTTTTGTTCTTGGCTTTGTTGTTCTAGAAGATTCTTCTGCTCTAGGCTTTGCTGTTCGAAACGTTCGAGAAGATTCTTTTGTTCATTGCGTTGTTCTTGGCCTTGTTGTTCTAGAAGATTCTTTTGTTCTTGGCTTTGTTGTTCTAGAAGATTCTTTTGTTCATGGCTTTGTTGTTCTAGAAGATTCTTCTGCTCTAGGCTTTGCTGTTCGAAACGTTCGAGAAGATTCTTTTGTTCTTGGCTTTGTTGCTCGAATCTTTCGAGAAGATTCTTTTCCTGGCTTTCAAATTTTGCGAGCAGCTGAGACAGCATATTGGTCATGCCCGATGTACTTACTTGGTCTTGATGTTCTTCCATTTCAATGTCGAATATAAACGTGTCTGGGTTTTTTCCACATCTTCTTAAATCTTCTTGCAGACGAATTATAAGATCATTCTTTGTTCCAGCAGTAGGAAGATCTCGCTTATTCAGTTCTGCCTTAAGTTCCACTAAATTTAAATCATTCAAAGATTTACCCATTGTCTTTTTTTTCACTTTCCACACATTAAATTGAGTGCACAGATAAAATAAGTTTTATCCCACTTCTGACACCAATGTAATATTTTCTCAGGTTCGTTAATAAAACTTATTTACTTTATTCAAAACGTCCACTTATTTATTTCACAAGATAAAACACTTTACTTTTCTTACTACAAACAAAACAATTTATTATTCACCACTGAAATTAATTCACAAACTTTACTTTTCACTTTTATTACAACCAACTTTATTCTTTCACGATTAAAAACAAACTGTGTCGCTGCCGTTCAATCATGTGCTTTTATACTTGTTTTCCAAACTCTGGAAATAAGGAGAACGTTCTGGTCTCTGCTTCCAGAGCTTTCCGTAGGGGAAATTTCCCAATAATTTCCCTTCCAAAAGCTTTTATTTGACAGCTGGTAAATCTGCTATAATCCGGCAGATGGCGCTTCCTTCGTTTGAGAGTTGCTATAATTATAGCTAATAAGGGTATGTTTGCACTGGGACCATAAGCTTTATTGTGTCCGTTTGTTTGCATTTCGGAGTCGTTATAGTTCAAATATGGAAAGTTATTACACTATTAAGAAAATAAAACGGAGATATTGTTGGAAAACCCTTAACAAAATGGTGAAAGAACAAATTAATAAGTATAAAACAAGTTCTCATGATAAGCAAAGTAAAATTACTAAGTCCCCTATTACACGATGATTCTTTGCGTCTGACTCTTTTCGAACATAATGAGTGCGAAAGAGAAAAACGATGAGACGGAAGACCAGCTGCCCTGTGAGTCGTGGGCCAAGGTTTCCGCGACTCTTTTTAACGTTTCTTTTTAGCACTATCCGTATTTTCCCATTTTTCGTATACATACAGTACAAACCGCAGCAGTGAATTTCGCAATAAAAGAGAACTGTCAATTTTGCATCAAGCGTTGAGAACCACAGTGTAATAGCGCGTGCCTCACAGGATGATTTTCAAAGAGAAATTCGAAAAAAGAGTCAGACGCAAAGAATCATCGTGTAATAGGGGACTAAAGAACAGTTAGTCTGCTATTACACTATGACTCTAGAGTCATGACTCTTCTTCGAATTCTTCTTTGAAAATTCATCCCGTGAGGCACGTGCTATTACACCATGACTTTTGAGTCTTGACTCAAATTTGACAGTTTTCCTTTACTTTGATTTTCGGTGTAGTATTTCTTGTTGACAAGAATTGACAAAAGCCTCAAGAAAAAAAAACATCACCATCAAGAGAAAAAATGAAGTTACAAAACTAAGCAATTCAAAATTATTTTTATTATTTGTTTACAGAATCAAAATCATTTATCTCTGTTATATAAAGAAAAACGAACTTGTTAAAATTGAGTACTTTCATCGCTCGGCCCCTTCCCAACACTGGGGACTCATATCCGCTCAAAGGATTGGCAATATTCGGTAGGTACCCCTATTTTTTTAAGGCTATTTAGTATTTATACATAATAATATAAGACTTAAAATACTTTATACAAAAACTCCCAAAAAGTTTAAATTTAAAAATTAGTTTTATAAAACCATCTTATATATTCTATAGTTCAACACATCGCGATGTAGCCACAAGCACAACAAGAATTTTGGGCTTTGGTAGTTTATGAAATGTTACATCGTGATGTGCTCGTTTTTGTACGCTCAATGGCCGTTTCCGGGGTTCATTTGCATTTCTAATTTAATTAATCTACATAAAGTTAGTATATGTATGTATATCATCTGACTGCATTTGCATTTCCATATGAAATATACCAGTCAATTATCTAAATCAAAAATCTCAATTTCAATCCTCGCGTTCCAATGTTTATTCGCTATGCTATCTAGTTATCCCAAAAATTTTGAGATAACTTGAGTTGTTGTTGTGTCAGCAGTCATCAGCTGTTTTTTAACAAGGGATTACAACAACACAAAGCTATCCGGATAACTGAGAATAACCAGCGGAACGTGCCCAATGACAACGCTTCCTCTGAGAGTAATTATTATCTTTTGCATTCCAGATGAGTTGAACACAGATGATGCAATCAGTTTGTCAAAAGCTCGCCAGTGAATTGCCGATGAGCCCCAAAACTTTCAACAAGCAGGAGCATCACTGAAGACTTCAAGAGAGCTCATCTCACCGCTTCCATGCAGCTTCTTCATACTGAAACTATACTGCAAATAACGTACATAGAGTGAGCGTCAAAAAAAAGTGTACAGCTGTGAACTGCGTTTTTGTAACCCTGTTGAAGAATATAGATTCGATCTTTTAGGAAAATACTTATCTATTTTTTGAAGCGGTAAATCTTCAATGAATTGGCATATAAAACTTAACAAAAAATATTATAGTCAAAATTCAATAAAAAAATAACAAAAAATACTTCATATTTATGGCGTCAAAAGAAAGTGTACACTATTCAATTAAAGCGAAAAACTTAAAACCAATACTTTCTCTGCTTCCCATTCACCTTTAGGACAGCTTCTATGCGTCTGGGTATTGACTCTACTAGCTTCCCTGTCAATTCAGCTGGAATTTTTTGCCACTCTTCAAACAAAATTGAATTTTGTGCCTTTTTGCTAAATATTTTCCTCTTTTGGATCTGTTTGTACAGATAATCTCACAAATTCTCAATGAGGTCAAGGCCTGGGGATCCCAGAAGGTCTGCTAGTTGCTTAGAAGTACCATGGAGTAACCATTCCTTGACCAATTTCGATCTATGCTTGAGGTCGTTGTCTTGTTGGAAGACCCATGAATCAGTTTACCCTAGTTTTACAATACTAAACGGCATACCTATTGTCTCTTAAAATATTAAGGCAATCTTCAGTCCTCATGGTACTGTCAATAAATACAAGGATTCCAACTCCAGGTGACGCCATACCCCCAGACCATTACCGAACCATCTCAGAAATCCCTAGACCATTACCGAACCATCTCAGAAACATTGCCGTACAGCCATACTATAATATTTTTTGTTAAGTTTTATATGCCAATTCATTGAAGATTTACCGCTTCAAAAAATAAGATAAGTATTTTCCTAAAAAATCGAATCTATATTCTTCAACAGAGTTACAAAAAGCAGTTCACAGCTGTACACTTTTTTTTGACTCTCACTGTATGTACATACATATAATGTACATCTCAATTTATTTGTAATTAAATTTGATTGCACCCATGCACAATAATTATACTAATTTTGTTTCATTGTTTTTTATTAAGGGTATTCATGCAACAGCGTAAACTCGTCGTAAACATCGTAAAGTTTTAAACTTCGTAAATCTGTCAAATTTTCCATACAAATTGTGACAGAATTACGAAGTTTTAAAGTTTACAACGTTTACGACGACTTTACGCTGTTGTATGAATACCCTTATTATTGTTCAATATTATGATGAAAGAACAGATTTACATTAAAAATGTATCTACAGATATTTATAGGATACCTTTCTTATCTACACAACAAAGAGCTGTAATTGAGCCGAGCACTTGACCAACATTACCATTTAGTGGTAGTGGTTCACTTTCTTGCAGACGTGCTACAGCCCAGAGATTCATTGCAATCCAAATGATCGGAAAGAACGGTGGAAGGTGTGGAATAACAGCTGCAACAGGTGACTCAATGAAGAAATAATGTTTTCAGTTATGCATATGTTTTTGCCCATACCCAAAATCATACATTCTAAAAATAGCGTCCAAAAAAGTGACCGCAGCACTAAGTATGAAGTCACATGGATGTATTTTGTGGCAAGCTGAAAATTGAATAAATTTGCTTTAAGGTTCTCTATCGTTTATATACAAAATGCCTTACCTTAAATATCTCTGTTGATTGTAAATGTTTGGCGGTCGTTTTAATGATTCCTCTCGAATGATTTTAAGATTGCCAAAAAATGAAGTGTTCTCAAGGCAGCATATTATATCGGGCAAAGATGTTCTAGCTAATGGCTTTATAGGTGGACTCTTGAAACTATGCTTCACCATAAACATCATTTGCTTTAAATGTTTTTTTGCCATCTAACTCACAGCAAGGCCCTGGTGATGAGTGTCCTGGACGTGATACAATAGGCGTTTTCCTTCGGAGGTGGTGAAGTACTTGCAAGTACTTTGCCAGATTTTTTCAATGGAACACATCAAACTGCTTTCCCATGTAAAATGTATCTACTCGCGCATGAGAGCATGTGCAGTTGGTAGTACTAGATTAGGGTTTTCATCTACTCGTAAGTACTTCGCCACCTCCAAAGGAAAACGGCTAATATGGTCTCCTTTAACCAGCAATGCCCATGGAAGATTTACAATCACTCCATCACATTGTATTGAGACACAGGGTGAAATAGGACAGCAGACATGTAGATAATTCTTAGGCTCAATATAGCTCTTCCTCGGCCAATTTGATTTCATAGAGAACTTTTCACATTTGACGATTTCCCAATGCGGGAATATTATTAGCGGCGGGAGATTTGCCTTCTTTGGGTTTGGCGAGCCTCTCTTCATGATGCTGTGCTACTTGAGCATAGCTCAATAATCGACCACCAGTGGATTCAGGCAATAAAATATTCACTAGCGAGGAAGATGGCAGTCCTAATTGGGCTCACCACCGCACCAATGGCTGGTATTATTTGTGCGTTGATGACGTTTTGAGAGCAGACATGCTGTTACTGTTGCTGTCGCGTGGCTGTTGCTGCTGCTTGGAGGTAGATGAAATTGAATTCCGCTTTTGGCTAGTAGTAGTACTTTATCACAGTGGGAGGATGATTATTATATAGTATTAATTGTTGCTGTAGCGCAAACAATTGCTGCTGCAGCTGTAAGCATCATAGTTTTCGCTTGTTGCTGCTGTTGCTGATGGTGATGCGATGGATAAGAAGCGTGTATTGTTAACAGAAATTAAAAAGGTTAACAACAAATTTCTTATTTTTTAATTACAACTGGCTGAATATAATTCTTCTTAAAAAATGATTGAAAGAGTTTTATATTAAATTATTTTAGTTAAAATGAATAATAAAAGAATAATAATAGACAAAAATACAATTTTTAATCTGTCAATTTATTAATTATGTCAAAGAAAATTCTATAAAGCCTAGTATGCAGATCGAGCAAAGACAAATTTTATCTCTACATTTTTTTTCTCGAGACAAATTCTGAAGGCGTAGAGACATTGTATATGAAACCTATAGTACTATCATGAGAAAGAATTTTTTCTTTTCATAAGCCGTCTACAGACGGCGTTGGCAATAGCCAAGATTCGAGATTGTAGAGTTAAAAGTGGAAGGAATAAATATAAATAGACGGAAAAAACAGAAAGAGAGGGTTGTATTACATTGATTCTGACATCAATAAGGGGAATAAGGGAGATAACTAAATCAGTAATGTTAAGTTGGCGGTTGTCAGTTGTCATGATGAACGAAAACGATACACAAAACAAAAATGAAAACAATTTTTTTCTATGCCAATGCCTGTATGTTGTCTCTTGTCGAGGTATTGTAGGTATTTTAGTAGATATAGATGCATAGCTATATCGTTTATTTTTGTTTTGCAAATTTGGGTTATGAATTTTATATTCACATTTTTCAATGCAATGTTGCTAGTTTTCACTAGGTCTTCAGGAATTTTTTTTATAAAAGATGGTGTTATTTATGTGATAGGTATTATTTGTTTGTTTTCACAATTTGAATTTAGTATTAGGCACCTTACCATTTTGTCGAGTTTTTCTGTGGGCTCAGAAGGGGGTTTACATGGAACAACATCTTGTCAAACATTGAGAACCATCGTTGTTTGTTCATTTAAACGCAAAAACAACCATGTTGTCCAACTTTGTTGTATAGGGGGTTTCACATTCTCGAAACCTAAGAAATATTTTTACATTTGGTTTTCGGTATTTGACTAACAATTGATAGGGGCATTGGATATTGAACACAAAAATAACACTTAATTACCAAAATTTTTGAAAATTATCAACTTAAAAAAGAAATCACAATTTTTTTTAAATACCTATTTCGATCTTGAAATTTAATTTCTGAAAAACTATTTAGTTAAATAAATTATTGATTTATAAAACAAATACAAGAATGTAGTATAAGCTTTCCAACAAGCTATAGAACATTTATTGTATGTGCTTTTGTTGATTTTTAATATTTAATAATTTTTTGCTTTGAAAGTCAATTTTTCAGAAATTGCTCCTCCTTCGCTATACGATTTTATTTTTTGAATATAGGGTCATGTCCCCAGTAATTCAACACTTAGTGGTTCATAATAAAGTAATCGTTGACTGTGAAGAAACTATTTAACGTAAATATTTGATGTAAAATTATTTATCAGCTTAAACTCAAATATTTGTTATAACTTTTAAGGTTTTTCTTGTAACTTTAACAACTTTTTTTTATAAAAAATCAAAAGCTGAAAAAAGCCAAGTTCCCCAGTTGTTTCCTAGTTTCCTAAGCCCGAACAGAAAGTTTCCTTATTTCGAACACAATATTTTGTACATAGTTTCAACCAAAAAAATCATAGAAGTATTTCTCTCAGTTTTATTAAACAAATTGTGTTTTTAATTTGTTTTTATTCAATTCTTTTAAAAACTAAATAAAATAAAAACAGTTTATCGGAATCTTAGTTTGAACACAATTCAAAAACTGTTCGAAAAAAAGGAAGAAAAAGGTGTTCGAATACTGGACCCAACGTTCCTCTCAGTGTTCTTGACGTAAAACCGTAAAAAAATTTAATTTTCTATAACAACACTAGTGTTCGAACAGGCAACTCTAACAAACTTTTTTTAATCTTTGGTCTAAACTTTTTTATCAAAATTTTAAGTTTGAATGCGAACTTCTTAAGAACAATGGACATAAATAATTTTATTTAAATTTATGATTGAAAAAAAGATTTCTGCCTTTCAAAAACGGAATAGTACTTCTTTGTAAGTATTGTCTTTGTTTATCAATAAATTTTTACTTGCGGTTATAGGTACTATAAGGCAAGTTTTGGATTCAAAAATGACTCCTACGATTTTGATTAAACTTTTTCTATATACTTAAATTAGTACAATCTACTACTAAAAAAGTAGCATGTTAATTACAACAACAAACTGGTATAATTCCGTATTGTTGTTGTGTTTAACATGCTACTTTTTTCTAAGCAAAGATAAAAATGCACTAAAAAAATAGCGCTAGTATCTGTCATAGAACTTGTTTTTTAATTTTGAATTTCCTCATTTCGGCTGAACGGATCTAGATAAATTTTTTATATACCAATATTTTTTAGATTTGCATTCCAAAATTAGTTCTTAAAAATGTTTTAAGAATTTTATATTTGAACAATTATTTTTTTAAAAAAACGCTCCAACTATTCAATTTTTTTTGTTGTATTAATTCATATTTGTTTAAGAATTCAGATGTTATTCCTTTTTCACAGTTCAAAGTATTAAAAGAGTTGTTTTAGCTGATTTAAATATCGTGTTTCATTCTTTTAAACATTTTTCTCTCATAATTTCCATGTATTTATATAGGAAATATTTTCTTATATATGCAGCGTATTTTACATAAGAGCAAGTACGTGCAATCCAGTCATTCATTTCTCCCTGAGTAAGCCAAGAGGACTTTTGAAGGTTAACCATAATAACCACAAAAGCGAGCAAAAACAACGACGAGAACTTTCAAAGCAAAAAGGCCAAGATTTTCCCCTAAGGGTTGTAATACAATGTGTTAATTTTATTTCGTAGATCGTATTGATACAAAAATTTTGATAAGTAATTTAGAAAGAGAGACTACGTTATATTTTAAATTAAAGTTTAAAGGCTGAAATATAATAGTTAAAAATACATCTTGAAAATAATTACTATTTAAATACAATTCTTAAATGAAATATGAATGTTGATTGGTGAGATATATGAAGCGTTTTCCCCTCCAACAAAAGGCTTTAAAGAATACAGCGAGATCAGATTGTATCACGTTACTTTCTCTTAACGTCACTGAAGATAGTACCTATAAGTAGAAAACGAAAATTTTGGAAAATGTTCCTTGAAGTAAAAACAACATTTTGTCTGAAAAACTTTTTAATCAAGTTTTTAAACAAATACAAATACAAATTGAATTTTACTTTGATAAGAAAAAAATAGTTGAAATAGATATATTTTTTGTTTTGCCGATAGCCAATAACTTAATTAATATACATACCTAGACACAAAAAAGTATTTTTTTCCACATCACCCAGTGGGGTAAAATACTAGATGCGTTTTTTTTTTGAGGTTTCCCCGATAGGCCTATTCCTCGTTCTAATACTACTTTGAAAATTATATAAATAAAAGTAAGTGGATGGAAGTTGCAATTGCAGTCTAGCTGCAGTTGGAAAAATTAAAATATATTTTAAGAAAAAATCAGTCTTATTTATTACAGGTTTTCTTAGAAGGTTGACTAGTTGTTGGCTTAAGTCTAAAATCCTTATTGGTCTTTTTAATCCCAAACTTAATCAGTCCGATCAAAAGAAATCTAATAATTGCTTTTTTGTGTTCAACACTGCAATTAATGATCAAACTACCGTCTATCAACGTCATGATTTCACACAACCATGTTTCTACAAGCATCTCCCTTTGTCGCCGGTCAGATATTTGTGGATTGTAGATTGTTTGTACTCTTCTAAAAGTCTCATCGAACGGTATCGAAGGAACAGTTAGTTTTCCAAACTCTGATGGCGTGGTGATACTCTCATAAGCCCGTAGTTGTATCAATAATGTTTGCTCTCTTGTATGATCTCTTTGTTCGATCATGTATTGAGAGCAAGATTCGCAGTTGAGTCTCTTCTTGAGCTTCCATGCCGCAAATCCAGCATAATATACGGAAGCTCCTACCTGCAATTTCCCAGAGCAAACATTATTTGCATTATATTGCTCTAAATCTACGTCAAGTTCTAAATTATTGCTCGCCAAGTCGTTATCAACTTTGCTAGATTGGATCGGCAATAGGTGATCCTCGATTGGGTGTTCAAAGACAAAGTCTTCTTCCAACTCACTTTCGAAATCTTTTTCAATGTCAGCTCCTTTCAATAATGGCTCTGCTCCAGCATCTTCATAGCCAGAATGTTCAGCTGCACTTAGATGCTGGAAGGCGATTTGTTTGAGATTTCGAACAAATCTCAAAGCTGAAGGGTTTCTCTCGTAGGAGCCTCTATTGCAACGTAACATAGAAAACAGATTTTCCACAACGTCTGTATTCAAATGTTGGAGTAGAACAAAGCTTTGTTCCTCGTTTCTGAGATATTTCCACATCTCTATGACTCCCAAAAGAGTTTGCTGCAATCCCTTGAAGCAATATGGGATTTTATGAGAACTGGTTGATCTCCATGTTGCAATCCAACCAATTGCACTTTTCAAATATTCAAGAGTGTCGGTGGACTCCGATAAAACTTGTTTATTTGGATTCCTGGAGTAAAGTTTACCGGTATTAAGATGATCAAATAGATCATTCATTTTTTTAATAAATGTAGCTGTTGTTTGAGCATTTTTCTTTTCTTCTTCAGTTTCAAAGAAGTTAACGCTCAATGCATATAAGATGCCAGAATACACATTGGCGCTAAATATTTGTGTGGCTAACTTAACTGAAAGTTTGTCAAAACCGTTTGGTTTAATATGGGCCTCGGTAAGTTTAAAAAAAACTTGAAATATCCCCTTCGAGTCTTCTCTATAAATTTTTTCGATAATGTGCCAATCAGCAACATCATTCCCGATTGTAATTTTATATTTTAACAATATGTTTCGCACACTTTTGAAGAGGTGCGGATAATCGTAGAGCAAGAAAATCCGGTGATTTTCTATTTCCACGTACGGTGTACTCTCAACAGACATGGGTGGTTTAACAAGCTTTCTGTACGCTGAGCAATTGTTGACTCCCTGGTCGCAGCTTGTTGCAACAACAGTCAACCCACACTTTATTACTCCCGTAATTATATCAAACAACATCTTGGATAAAATCTCTGCATTTGGACTTCCAATGTAATATACAATGGTCTGTTTCCAATTTCTATTCAATCCACGAAGTGTGAATGCCATTGCCTTAGTGGCTGGAGTATTCATCCTTCCATACTCCCCAAAGTCTGTAAGCCCGTAAACAATGTCATCCTTAATACTATACTCTAATTCTTCTTTTATTGACATTTCGTCAAAAAGTAGGACACACTTTTTGTCCATGGCTGTCATGCTTTTGGCTTTTTCAGTTAGCATATCCGACATCGGCTTACTAAATCCAGTTGGAAAGCGAATTTCGGAATGCCAACGGTAAATGGTACTAACTGCTGGCAGTTTGAATCCAGTACTCAACATGAATGAGTAACAGGCTGGTGACTTAAAAAAAAATTTTAAAAACAAATCTTTTTCGCTATTTCCCCAAGGAGTATTATTTTTGTGGAAAAGTTGAGCTAAGATAAATGTTTGTAGCTCAGGTGTCGACTTTGCCATCTGTCTTTCGACATCATTTCTTAAAATATACTCCCGGTTTTGTTTCAGTTTTTTGGGCGTACGAAAAATATATCTGGGTATGACACGGGTACGATTTATTTTCCGCACTGATTTATAAGAACGGTACCCTGGTGACGGAAATTGTGATGGCGAAATATGGGAAGAAGAAGGTAAATCTGTTATATTCAGTGAGGAATCTTTAATATAAGTGGTGGTTGAACTCGAAGCCAGATTTACTAAAGAAGCAGCTGGGCTGCAAGGCGTAGGTGGGGGCTGGGGCTCACAAGTCAAAGGCGTAGATATAACGGTTGAAGTTGGCTGCTTCCGGTACCTCCATGCATCCATTAGATGAACACATGAAATGTCAGTAGCAGTTTCGGAACAACTACATACCGAAGATATTGGAAGAGCGAATTTGGTTAAGCTTTTACGAACGGATTGTATCAGGATGTCCTTAGTATAAAAATGTTTTTCACACATAAAGGGTACTTTGGGTAGTAAATCCTTCATGTGTGTTATATTTGCATGTTTTAACCAAACTGCCCTTCTGTGATCATTCGGTATTTGAAAAAAAGACAATTCCCCAAAAGTTCTTTGCAGCTCATCACAGTTTTGATAAGTACACCTTACCATTTTGAAACGAAATTGTATTAGGAAATGAATAGAAAAGTTAGTATCTAATTGAAGAAATGAACAGAAATATACAAATTAAATTTCAGTAGTATTCGTAGATGTGATTACCTAGTAGGTACCTAGACGTTAGGGATTAAGGTTAAGAAAAAATTAAAGCCCACGAAATATCTACTCAGTCAATTGTTTTTAAAATGAAAAACAAATTAAATGGGATGGAAAGAACTAGTGAAAATGTGTACACGTTAAGGATTTTAGTTAAGAAGAAACAAAAACAAACGAAATACAAATCTTCTCAGTAAATTGTTGTTAAAAGCGAATGAAAATAAACGTAAGCAAACAGATAATAATATATGTATACCTAAATAAACATCATTTACGAATTCGTTTATGAAAAAATTTATATAGGTAAACGTTAAGGACTTTAGTCACAAAAAAACTAAAAACCCACGAAATGCAATAGAAATCTATCAGCTTTGTTTTTAAACAAAAAACAAAAATAGAAAATAGTATATAAATAAATATTATTAAATGAAAATTTAAGGAAAATGTGTAGGTAAGGATTTTAGTTAAGCAATAACTAATAAAATCCACAAACTACAAACTCACTCTGATAGTTGTTTTTATCAAAAACAAAACACATATATCACAGATAATTTTAATTTTATTTTTAATTTTTTTCAATTAAAACACAACAGGGAAAATCCTGCAATTACTTTTTAATCAAAAAAAAAAAAAATCACTGAATCTTAGATTCAAAATAAAAATTGCATAAAATGCAATCAATTTTTCAGTAAAAAAAACTAACACAGTTCACAAAACTACCGTAGTGATAAATTTACAATTAAATTTCACGAACGAAATTTTCAATTGCATTTATCTAATTCACAAAATGCAAGCAATTTTTTTTAGTAAAAAAAGCTAACACATTTCACAAAACTACCGAAGTGATAAATTTATAATTAAATTAGCCGAAATTTATTTTTTTATACACTATTTTCCACGAACGAAATTTTTAATTGCATTGATTTAAATCACAAAATGCAAGCAATTTTTTAGTTAAAAAAGCTAATACATTTCACAAAACTGAGGTAAATTCACAATTAAATTAGCCGAAATTTCGTTTTTTCACGAACGATATTTTCAATCGCATTTAGGTATCACCTATTGAAATTTCTTTAACTTTCGAAACAAACCAAAAACTTGATAATTAAATTCAGAGCTTATTACGAACACGTTAGCTGAAGCTGAATCAAAAATCAATGACAAACGGATTCAAAAAAGGCGCAAATCTACTAGCAAGAAAATATCAAATATGTATGTATGTACGTATATAGCTATTCACAAGCTAAGCAACCGTAGAAAGAGTCCAACAAATTGCAGAAAAAGAAATCAGGCGAAAGCATAGTTGCCACTTTGGTATACTTTAAGCAAGTTTGTTAGAATTTTTCCAGGTAAAATAAATTTTTATATTTTTATTGCAATCTATTAAATCAAATATAGAAAATAGTTTTACAAATTATTTAGAAAACTAAAATGATTTACAATCAGCTTCCAGCATTCATATCTAAAATACCAAGGTACTAAGTTTGAGCTACTCAACCTTGCTCTTAGTTTCGGTCAAAGTATTCATTTCTGAATAATTGTTTATAATTTACGAATTCAGTTTACACTCGTGTGAAGTGCAAATTTTTGCAAAGTCAATTCGCCAAAAACAACAACAAATTAAATTAATAAATCCCACTAATAATTTATTTTACAAAAAAAACATCTTTATGCTTGTAGGTATATTTTTTTCCTTTGATTTTGCCAGAAAATCTAATCTTTAAAGTGGCAACCAAGATTACAAGAGCGGATGATTTTCATATGCATATATATTTTCAATAACGGTACCAACTAAAATTCCTGCTCCCAACATCTGTCCTTTTCTGCTCATAGAACTAAATACGCACCTAGCCTCTTCTTTTAAAATAGGCTTTCTTGCCTCCCTCTAACTCTCATAAATAAAATATATTGTCTTCTCATTATTTTATTATTATTATAATTCCTCTTTATTTGACTGTTCTGCATCTCCAAATAAACTCTACACACTTAAGTCAGGCTCATCACCATTAATTTCATAAGCCCTGCCCAGATGGCGAGTCGGTCGCTCATTGCCCATGATAGTACTATAGAAATATATATACAAAGGTAGAGATAAAAACAAATGTCAAATGAAAACAGTAGCGTAGTTATAAATTTGAAAAATTATAAAATTTCCTTAAATTAACATAAATTTGAAACTACAGAAATCATATTCCTTCAAAGCATTTACAGAGCAAGAAAAATTGAACGCATGCGCTTGATGGTGAACAATATAATGTGGATGGATGAAAATACCTTTAAAAGATCTGAAATTTTCAGCTTTTACTTCTCTGGAAAAAGTCGATTTTAGGGCAATTTGGTTACATTTGGATCAAAATACACTTTCTTCGTCAAAATATAGTTTTAGCTTATTATTATCCCAAACAAACAAATCAGCTGGTACTTTGACATTTCTCACTCACTTGCTCCACCTCAAAAGTAGGTGCAGGAAATATTGTTCTAAACTGTTCTGAAAAACGTCATGGAACACAAATTGACAGAATGAAGAACAGTTTGGGCAAGGTTTTTACTCATGGAACACACAATCCTGTACTTTTCTGATCTTTTCTGTAATTTTCTGTTCGGAACAGATTCATTAAACACACCTTTTGAAGGATTGTCTCCTATCAAAATATATTGAAGGATTGCCACGATGTCAATGGATTAAAAAACCACTAAAAATTCTGAAATTTTTGAAGGTTTTTTACTTCTCCGGGAAAAAGTGGATAAGGGCACTTTTTTGACATTTGGATCAAATTAAATTTTTCCGTCAAAATAATTTGTTCTTCATCTTTCAAGCCATCAACTGTCAAATTCCATTGATGTCGATGGATTAAAAAAACCATGTCAAAATCAGAAATGTTCACATTTTTCACTGCTCCCAAGATCCAATTAAAATTGCCAACTCGTTTTGGGAATCAATTTAAATTTTTTATTAAAACAAATATTTTCTGTATCTGAAATGTGGCCCTTTTGTACCCTTTCTCATTAGCTACGCCACTGACTGATTTAAAACAGCTGTTCAATTAATTCTATTCTCATTCCATGTCATCATTTTCTGTACGCATTTTATATTTATTTCAGTTTTGCGTCTTCACAACGTCTTATAAATGGAAAGAATGAAACAGGGAGATGATTTTAGTTTATAAAAAGCGAAATATATACAAAACGTCACAATTTGTCCGGAAAAATAATGCTTCGAGCATTCTTTTTCCGCGCAAAATTAAGTGGAGACTTTTTTTTACCTTTTCTCGTACAGCGGTTTCAAGTGTCAAATTTTGCGCTGGAGCTGCGTACCGCTTGGAAAAAAAACCGAGATAAAATTTGTCCTGGGAAAAATTTTATATGGGAGAAAAATTTTGTCTCGATCTGCGTACTAGGCTTTTAAGCTACGAACGAGCGAAAAGAGAAACGTCAAAAATGAGTCGCCGAATCTTGGCCCATGACTCACAGGGTAATTGGTCTTCCATTTCATCTTTCTACTCTGTCGCACTCATTGTGTTCGAAAAGAGTCATGACTCTAAAGTCGTCGTGTAATAGCAGACTTAGTATTGAAAGAAAAATCAATAAGGATTCTTGAAACAGTATCAGCTCACATAATTTGGGCCTATTCGGCGTGATCTTTTATTCTGCTATTCTGTTATTCTGCTATAAATTTCTATACAAAAGTTTAAGCTGTCAAAAAATCTTTTATGAATTATGATTTTGGTATTCGGCATGCTCATTCTGCTATTAAATCTGCTAAGAAATCTGTTATGATCTGTCAAACTTTCGAACTCAGAACAAAATCTTTTACAAATCGTATTTTTGGTATTCAGCGTGCCAAGATCTGTTATTAAATCTGTTATAAATCGTAAAAGAATAAAAGACAAACTTTTCTGACTTTTATCATAAAAGATTTCAAAAGTACGCAGGAATATGAAGTAAAAAAGGATAATTTATCTCTTATTTCGTCAAAAAAATGTTTTTAAAAGGTGAAAAATGTAAGAAAATATATTAAAACGTATGTATGCATATGCATATTATAAACAAATAAGAAAATTTAAACATAGTTTTTTTTGTTTATGAAAGCACAGAACACTTGAATGAACCATGATCAAAAAGTAATGCCTAGCTATGTTCCCAATGTACCTATGCTTCATACAGCTTCTCAAATTGGACAAATTTACGGAATTCAAATGAGAAGCAAATTGCAACAATTTACGCGAGTAACAAATACCTACGACAAACAACAATTTATGTTCAAATTTTGTTAAATCTTAAAAAATAAATGCAAACAAATGTTGGTCAACCATTTTAATATTTTTCAAACAAAGTATTTTATTTATAAATTCAAATAGGTACATATTATTTAAACAAACAAGAAAATAAAAACAAAACAATTTTGAAGAGAAAAACACAGGGCACAACTATAAGCTAAGAAAAAGTAGTCACTTTGATTATCTAATCACTTTGAACTCTAATTTACAAATTGAAATATATACGCGTGCCACAAATATAACAATTCCGTTTCAAATACATCAAAAAGGTTAAATAATAAAATAATAAATGTAAATAAATTGTTGGCCCATTTTGTTATTTGCCAGACGAAAACTTTTATCATAACAGATCAGCTGATTATGACAACAGATTTTAGGCCTGTTTGGTAACAGATTTCGTTTTCGAAGTTTCATAACAGAAATTTATAAAATATCGAACTCCTGAATACCAATTATAAAAGATCTTTTATGGTGAAAATCTTTTATGGTTGATAACAGAAAATTCATAGCAGAATAACAGAATTGGCAGAATAGGCCTAATTAGTCCTAAGTATACAGTTCTTTTGAGTAAAAAAATTCGTCAAGGTGAGAAAAAAAATATTTTCCACACAGAAAAAATGTCCGTGGTGTAAAATTTTTTTTTATTCGCCGTCAGTTTACAGTTTCGAAAAAAAAATCTCAACGAGACTGATCTATGAAAAAATAAACACAAAATGCCAAACGCAATTTTTTTCGGAAAAAGAATGTCAGTGACATTAGCTGCGTTTTTTTGTATGTCCATATGGAGTTTGGCGAACAAAACGACATCGGGACATTTCATCATTTGCATTGGTCTGCCATTTTGTTCTGAACTATCTTACCAACAAACATTTGACATTTCTATACAAATTATCGATAACACAACGACAATGGTAGTCTGGCAATACCGTTTTATCGGGACAAAAGTTAACTCCAGTTAATTATCTGGACTTAGCGAACTCTATATGGACATAGTTGTTGTTGTATTTAACATGTAAATTGTTTTGCTTTGTTGTCGTTTTTTTCACACAATTTTATCTGGACATGCAAAAAAACACAGCTATTGTTTTGTACGAAAAAAAAATTCGTGGTGAATATAAAATTTGTTTTCTTTGGGTAGTTCACAGTTCGATAAAAAATTTGAACGTCAACAAATTTTTTTCTCGCAAAAAGCGCTCCCATAAGAAATACATGTAGTTTTTTTTTCATCAGGGAACTGTATACTTAGCTTTAATGCAAAATAGCATGAAAAATTGAACGAGACAAAAAAGGTAGACATTGCTGGTCGCCGTTGGTAATTGGAATCTTCGAGAGTTTGAATTTTTGTATCTGTTCGATTCGATTGTGTGGATTGTGGGCTCTGTATCTGGAGGTGAATCTGTCTACTTGCTGGCAGAGGAGCCACCATCGAAACAGTGTCGCCACATGTACACAGAAAAAACTCCCTCTTGCGTAATTGACACCCCGACTCCACAGGGCATACAGATGCCCAACATCACAACCACAATCCAATCAACAATCAGCAGATTTTTTCTCGCTGGGCAATTCATGTCATGTCGTTTCATTTCCCTCTCACCACTACTTCGATCTTTTGCAATAATACACGCCATTTAGACTCCAGAAAACAGTAGAAAGCCTTTTTTTAATATCCAGCTACCTCTAGATACAAGGAAAACCAGAAAAAAACTCACATGCACGTGAAACGTCAAATCTCATGGCAAGCTTTGAACAGCGTACATGTCTTGTTCAAAAATTGGTTTTCTTCGACATGTCGTCGACAAGACATGGATTTTTCTGGCTCCATTGGATTTTTATTGGACATGTTCATAGTCTTGGCATCGATCATGGCAGGTGGAGCCAGCATGTGAGCCCCAGTGGGTGTGCAGTTCCGTCGAGTGCGATCTTACCTTTATTCAAAAACAATCCACCACGTGGTAAGATGCAACTACTCGAAAAATAAACAAGTTTGAGAGCCTGTAGTGCAGCGCACTGCCGTTTCAAAAAATCAAAAGCTGAAAGAAATAAAAAAATTGCTTTTCCCGATTTGTTAGTTCTAGCTTCTAGGTGAATTAATTTATGTTAAACAATATTATTGCATTGAAAATAAAAACAATACAAGTACATACATTTTCAACAGAAATTCTAAATTAATTGTATACAAAATGAGTAAAATATCAAAAGAAGAACTGAAAGCAAAGATAATAGGTAAATATAAGTAACAAAACCACACTGTATTTTTTGACTCCTTGTATTCGATTATTTCAAGGGAGCTCTTTATTTAACAAAAAATAGATGTTATACATTTATTATGACTTTGATTTACATAGCTGATAGTTTATATGTATCTTGTAATTGAATATGCCTTCTTACAAAATAAAATTTTCAACAAAAATACAAGGATTTTAAAATAATGTGGGAAAGTGTTTCACAAAAAATGCAGTGGCCTCATATGGAGTAACATAACCTGCAATTCAAATTTTCGTCCTCGCCTTTGCAAATATAAAATGACAATGATTTTATACCTTTTATTTTGTAATTGTTTCCAGAAATTCTAGAAAAATCTGGTAAAGATCTTTATACAGTTACACCGAAGAGCGTACGAACACAATTGGAAAAAGATCTAGGATTCTCACTTTTGAGTCAAAAAACTGAAATCAAAGAAATTGCTACGGAAGAGATACAAAAACTCAGCAAGGACGAAGAATCAGAATCTAAAGCCTCTGAGTCGTCTTCCGAAGAGGAATTGGAAAAACCAAAACTAACACGTGCATGTGCTCCAGCACGAAAAGCCCCTGTTAAAAGAAAGAGAAAAGCTGCCAAGGGTAGTAAGTCGGATTCAGACAACGACGCTGATGAGGACTATATATCAAAAAAAGCTGCTAAAAAGGTTCGTTCTCGTTCAGGATCTGTTACTATTCAATCCATATTCTTATTTTACAGTCGGCAAATGGTCCCAAGAAACAAACTGGTTTCACTCGCCCCTACAACCTATCGCCGCAGTTGTCGGCCTTGATGGGTGCGGAGTCACTGCCACGCCATGAAGTTGTTAAGAAGGTCTGGGCCATCATCAAGGAACGTAATCTCTACGATCCAAAGAACAAACAGTATGCGATTTGTGATGCAGAGCTAATGGAGGTGATGAAGATCAAACGTTTTCGTACCTTCGGAATGCTCAAGTACTTGAAACCACATTTCTTAGATTAGAGCCATAAATTGTGTGTTGGTGCTTAGAATCTAGAATCTTCATTAAAGAAGTTTGTTTAAATTAAATATTGGACGATAACACAGGAGAGGATATTATAACTAATTTTCGTGCATGAGGACTGATAGATACATTTTGTATTTAAAAAAAAAAAAATAATTTCTTTTATTTTCCAGTAGCTACAACATAAAAACTGAGAATAAGATTGAAGTTATAATTATTCTTGTGTATTTTTGTAAAACTGTTGCAAGTTAATCTTATATAAATTAAGATGTGTCTGGTTGGATTGATACGCATCAATAATTGTATCATAGAAATATTATCAGATAGGTTTTTTTTTTTATTTTATAAAAAAATGTAATATTTCATTATTATAATTTGAGTTTTGAATAAATTGATTAATTTTTTAAAAGATAATGTATTCTAAGAAGAATTTTGTAAGGACATAGTAGGTCTATTCAAGCAACGTAGTAAAACCAACGTAAACGTCGGAAAGTCTGAAAAAACTTTCCCATACACATTTTTGAAACTTCGACGTTTACGACATTTACGATGGTTTTACAACATACGTTCCATGAGGCTTAATTCACACTACTGTGCCAACATCGATAAATTCTCAAAACGTTCTCACTCCGATACTTAACCGTAGTATTCACATTGCGGCTCCGATACCGATATCGATATAGCTTCCACATTTTTTTGTATTCTTTTTTTCATATATTATGTCTGTTCGCGTACTTCCCAAAACTACGAATTTCTACGAATTTTATTTTTTTCATATGAGCTTTGACATAACTTTGGGCTAAATTCGTAGAAATTCGTAGTTTTGGGAGGTATGCGAACAGACATGTTATTTTCAAATTAATTTTTTTTGTCATCGATTTGTCACATCAAAATAAATAGAAAATTGAAAAATGAGTTCTCACTTCGATAAAATATTCTTTCAAACAAATCGAAATCGGAGCGAGAGCGTATCGGTTTTGGAGCGATAACGATTGTGTGAATATAAACATTGATTCTCGTTTAAGAATATTTTAATGTAGTGAGCACATACTGAGACTGTATCAGTATTAGAACTATAGTGTGAATCAAGCTTGATACTAACTATTGTAATTTTTCCAAAGCTCAAGGCACACTTTTTGCTTTATAAATTAATGCTTTATTATAGCCAATCAACAAATATTTATGGGCTCTTGACAATAATTTGTTACAGGCTGAATAGGATTTAACATATAGTACAGGTAAAATAGTACGAAAAGTGGTTCGAATAAAAAAAAAAAAATAAGTACCATCATGAAACTTGGTGAAAACGTTTCATGTACTATGAAAATGAAAAATCAAAAGAGTCTATAAAAATATTTTACATGGAAGGGTGTTTTTTTGAGGGGGAGAGGGTGGAAGCTGCGGTGTATCATACAGAAAAATTAAGTTTGGTGCAACATTAGCATATGACACATGTTTTTAAGGTAGTTTTGAATGCTGAATTCAATGACACCAGATCCAAGTCGATAAGGCCTCCGTGAAAAAAGTTGGTGTCATTTTTATGCTACGATGACTATATTTTCAGTAAAAAAGTTAAATACATATTACCGAAAACCAGTTGAAAATAATGGTCCGTCGATGAAACTTGGCATAAATGGTTCATTTGCCATGAAAATCAATAATAAGAAGAGTCTATAAAAATATCTGTGGTTAAAGGCTGTTTTTTTGGTGAGTTGGGGTAGTGGTGGGAGCATTACCATAAAACCTGTGACAAAAATGGTACCCCCATGAGATTTTGTGAAAATGTGCTATTAACTTACAGAATGAAGAATCAAAAGAGTCTATAGAAATATTTTGCACGGAAGGGTGTGTTTTTTGAAGAAAGAGGGAAGTGTATGATTATTTTTCAAAAAAATGGAAAGGGATGGTAACCCTCAAGAAACTTGGTAAAAATTTTACTACTACTACATTTACTACGAGAATGAAGAATTTACGGAGTATACAAAAATGTCAAGGAAGAAAGGGTGTTTTTGTGGGCTTGGGTAAAGGGTGTTATTTGTTTTTGGAAATAATTTTGGTTTTGGAAAAAGTTTTATACATTCCTTCACCCATAAAAAAACATCCTTCTACCATATAGATATTTTTATAGACTCTTTTGATTCTTCATTCTGGTAGTTCATACCACAATTTTATAAAGTTTCATGAGGGTACCATTTTTGTCACAGATTTTATGGTAATAATCCCACCATAGCCCCAACCCTTACCCTAACCTTCAAAAAAACACCCTTTAAACACAGATATTTTAATAGACTCTTCTTATAATTGCTCTTCATGACAAATGAACCATTGATGAAAAGTTTCATCGACGGACCATTATTTTCAGCTACTTTTCGGTAATATTTAACTTTTATACTGAAAATATAGTCATCGTAGCATAAAAATGACAACAACTTTTTTCACGGAGGCCGTATCGACTTGGATCTGGTGTCATTGAATTCAGCATTCAAAACTACCTTAAAAACATGTGTGAAATGCTAAGGTTGAACCAAGTAAAATTTTTCCGTTTGATACTCCACAACTTCCCCCCTCTCCCCCTAAAAAAAAACACCCTTCCATATGAAATATTTTTATAGACTCTTTTGATTCTTCATTCTCATGGTACATGAAACGTTTTCACCAAGTTTCATGTTGGTACCAATTTTTTTGTTTTATTTATCCTATTTTACCTGTACTAATATTATTGTTTCTCAAAGCAAAGACCGTATAATACCAAGATATTGCATCTAGTGTAAAAATTCGCAGTCAAAGCGCTAGTACTGTGACGACCCCAGTGGTGACCCCATAGATGTGTGAGTGAGAACCCCGTCTATGTATAAGTTTTACAATCGTCGGTGGCGCGGTCGCTGAGTTGTGGGTCTGCGGCGAATAAAGGCTTGCATGTCTGTATGTGTTATGTGAGTTCGAATGTGAATGAGGATGTGATACAATACGTGGGAATGTTTCCCTTCCCCCGACCGACCGCATCTAGAGCTGATTTTTGGTGGTTGGTTGAGATGCGGTATCTTGGTATTATACGGTCTTTGCTCAAAGTCAACACCATAACAAAATACCCCCTTTTTCTTAGTAAATTTATTTAAATTCCTTTGACAAAAAAGTTTGCTCATATGCAAAAGCATGTAAAGATTCAGCTGGGTATTTTGATCAATTAATTGTAGTCATTACCGACTCTGCAGTTAGTAATGTATTTCCTGTTGAAGAACAACTTTTTTTGCACCGAATTTTATACAACGATATCTTTAAAAATTCACTGATGGCATATAGGCTGTTCTGATATTCGGTAGGATTGAATTCGTAGGGATCGAAAACGGAAAATCAAAAAATACCCAAATTAAAAACGTCAACAAAATAGCGGATTGTGCGTCCGTTCGTTTTGCTGAACGTCTATGCATCATAAATGTTCAGCAAAATGAATGTATCTACAATCCGCGAATTCTTGACGTTTTCAATTCCATTATCTTTTTGTTGATCGTTTTCAATCCGTACGGACTCAATCCGACCGAATTTCAGAACAGCCATTATACACTTTTTTTTTCAACCATTGAAAAGCTAAAGTTGAAACCTTTAATTTAAGTATATAACCAGTGGTCCTTGTTAAAATAACAGCTTTCATACAAACAAAACTTAAACTAATGTTAAACTATTCATTCCTATAAAACTTCTTTTCATTTATTTTGTAAATCCGTTTTCTTTATTCATAATGCAGTCTGATTTTTTAGCAAAAGAAATAAAACTAAAACTAATCTGGGAGCCTGCTATAGAAAGTGCGGCGGCGGATCGCTTTCAATAGCGGATTTGTATTTGCCTATTCTCAAAAGCGATTCGCTTTTCATTCGACCTTATATGAAAAGCGAAAACACTTTTCACCTAAATTTCTTTCTGCCTGTATGTTTTGAAAGTGATAGGTTAGAAGGAGACGAAGTGCCGGATTGACTCAAAATGTAAATTAACCTACATAATACAATTTGTGTTTCTCAAACTAATTTTTGGTATTGTTATTGTTTATTTTGTGTTTAAAAACGATAGGTATTTAGGTGACAGATTATTGGCGGATTGAAAGGAAATGCAAATATGTGCGTATTAAATAATTCCCAAATATTCTTCTCCGCATCCTTCAGTATTCAAAAACACACTTTGAGTCCAACGAAATGTTTTATTCTTTAAATAAGAGCAAAATGGCAAAACTATGAATACAAATTCTTTTTGTACATAACATATACAATAGCTGTCCTGCCCCGGCTGCACCGGTATGTACGACGGTACGTATTATGCATTAGCTGAGTAATATGTGTGTTTTTGTGAACGAATTTGTTTGGTTAAAATAAAAGTGAAGGGAAAAAACACCATCACCAGCTTCCTCTATGATTATCTATTTATCGCCTTGAAATAAATGGAATTCTTGGTGTATTTTAAGTGGACATTTTTTTTAACGGATATACATAGGTATGTGTAACTGTTGAAATACTGTATCATTTAAACAATTCAAGTATCCTTATCAAACAGTTATTATTATTAAAATATATTTTCTTCACTTTAATAAATTTATTGAAACTGTTCGTTCACAAATTAGTTTGTCTCCGAATTTTATTAAATAAATTCTTCTGGAATTTACGTAGCTCTACTACAGGTTATGGGCCCAGACAAATTCAAGAATATAGATTTGTGAATTGTTTCTGAATAATAAATTTATTTATTTTGACCTGTGATTAAAAAAACGTTTACCTTTTTTTTGAAATCAAAGAACGAAACATTTATGAAATTTGTCGAATTTAAATGTTTAGTTGAGAAACAAACTGGGAAGCAAATCAAGAAATTCAGATCAGATAATGGAACGGAATTTTCTAATCAAAAGTTCGAAAAGTTATTCAAGGCATGTGGTATTGAGCGACAGACGTCCACACCTTACACACCACAGCAAAATGGGCTTGCTGAGCGAACAATTCGAACATTAACCGAGCGTGCAAGGTGCATGTTACAAGATGCGGATCTTCCAAAAAAGTTTTGGGCAGAAGCGATGTCAACGGCGGCGTATTTAAAAAATCGTTCTGTATCTCGTGTTTTAAATACAAAAACTCCTATTGAAATTTGGACTGGATCAAAACCAAATTTGAGTCATTTGCGAATTTTTGGTTCTCATGCAAATAAGCTGATCTTCATTGGATACTGCCAGGGAACTAAAGGATATCGCTGCTATGATCAAGAAACTAACCGTGTTTTAATTATTCGAGATGTCATCTTTTTGGAAAAAGGTAAATTACCTGATTTTACTAATGAAAAATATGTTTTATATGACAGTTATGATGCTGATGAACAAAATTCAGACATTGCGGATATTAACGATGAAGAAAATGCTAAAGTGACGCAAGTTAATTCGAAAAGTGATGCTTTGATTGATCCATCTGGAAGTAGATCTAAAAGCGTTCAGGTTACTGATGCTGCAATGGATGATACTCAACCAGACATTGATGAAGAAGTCGAATCACCAACAATACGAAGGTCATCCAGAGAACATAAAAAGAAACAATTTCCTGGGTTTATATCTTATTTGGCGTGTGGCAATATTGAAGAACCATCAACAGTTGAGGAAGCTATGAATAGTTCAAAAAGTGAGGAATGGAAGCGTGCAATGAGCGAGGAATATCAATCGTTATTGGACAATCCTACCTGGGATTTAGTGGATTTGCCTAAGGACAGAAAAACCATAAATTCGAAATGGGTTTTTAAAGTAAAAACTGATTCGAATGGCGCAGTGGTGCGTTACAAAGACTAGTTGCAAAAGGGTGCAGTCAACGACCTGGAATAGATTATGAAGAGACATTTTCGCCAGTGGTTAGATATTCATCGATAAGGCTTCTCATTGCCCTTGCTTCAAAATTTAAACTTGAGATTGATCAAATGGATGCAATCACAGCCTTCTTACAAGGAGATGTTCAAGAATACGTATACATGAAGCAACCAGACAATTTTGATGATGGAAGTGGAAAAGTATGTTTGCTAAAAAAGGATATCTATGGATTAAAGCAAGCTATAGTCGTCAATGGAATACGAAACTGAACGATGTCATGCTCAAGGCTGGATACAAACGTTGTAAAACAGATGCGTGTATATATTTTCGTCATGAGAAAGAGAGTATGGTGTTTGTTGCTGTGTATGTAGACGATTTGCTAATTTTTTCAATAAATAATGCTTGGAAAAATCTGTTAAAAGCTTATCTAAAAAGGAACTTTAGCATGAAGGATCTAGGTGAGGCTAGAAGCTGTATTGGAATAAGAATAACAAGAGATCATAAAACAGGAACGATCTCATTAGACCAAAAGAAATACACAGAGCAAATACTTGAACGATTTGGTATGTCCGATTGTCATCCAATTGATTCACCAACTGATCCAAATACCAAATTGACAAAGGACATGTCAGCGAAGACTGCAGATGAAGAAAAGGATATGGAAAATGATCCATACCAAGAAGCTGTTGGAAGTATTTTATAATCTTTCACAGTGTACTCGACCTGACTTAACTTATGCTATTGGAAATCTAAGCAGATTAAATCATGAACCAGGGCGTCCTCATTGGAATACAGTAAAAAGAATTTTTCGGTATTTTAAGAAAACTAAGGACTTTAAGCTGACTTTCAAATCAATCCACGATGAAACCCTGAACGTTCATGGTGATTGCGATGCTGATTGGGCTTCAGACCCCGATGACAGGAAATCGTGCACTGGATATATTTTTGAATTTGAAGACTGTGCAATTTCATGGGTAAGCAAGAAACAACCAACGGTTGCACTTTCCAGTGCTGAAGCTGACTATATGTCTCTTTCGGCAGCTACTCAGGAGGCTATTTGGATACGACAACTTTTGGCTGAATTATTGGGCAACCATCAACAGTCAATTCAAATTTTTAGCAAAAACCAAAGCGCCATCAACATGGCTAAGAATCAAATATATAGTCCACATCATCATTTTGTGCGTGAAAGATTGAATAGTGGTGACATTGAAGTTAACTATGTTAATACCAATCAATAATAATTTAACTAAACCAGTAAATAAGGAAAAACATGCTTGTTGCACAAAAAATATGGGGTTGAATTAAAAATTTAATTATTGTTATTTAAATTGTTTATATATACATAAACATATATACATATAATATCTATGTACATACATAAACATTACACTTGGATAACATTAGTTAAAATTTACTTTGTTTTGTTTTTGGTTCAATCTGTCTAATGATTGAGAATTTTATGTTTGTTCTTAAAACTTTAAACTTTAATTTTAATAATATACATATGTATTGATTAAGTGGGGATGTTGAAATACTGTATCATTTAATCAATTCAAGTATCCTTATCAAACAGTTACTATTATTAAAATATATTCTCTTCACTTTAATAAATTGAAACTGTTCGTTCACAAATTAATTTATCTCCGAATTTTATTAAATAAATTCTTCTGGAATTTACGTAGCTCTACTACAGTAAGACAATTTTGCAAATCAAGTCGTAGCTAATTTGATTTAATTTTTATTGCTCTACGCATACCCACCCACTTATGTATAAAGACACACGCAACTCCTTGAACTTGATTGAAGGACAACTTATAAAAAAAGTTGGATATCTATTATTTTTTGCTTTTACCTTATTTCAAAGTTTTAACAGCTTTATTTTGATTACATCCAGCCAGTGGTCCTACCATTCTCTAAACATAATCTTTCAAATACAAAAAGAACGCTTAAAAACGAACTCCATATTTTATCTACCCCATCTCACCCTATAAATTAGCCAGTTTATATTTCTGAGATAGATCTCATAGGACTCAGAGGTTTCAAGCAGAGAATATCAAATAAAGAAGCCAATCCTTCGTACGTTTCACCCCCCAAAACCCATTTGTTTACATTGTTGTATTTGTAATATCATTTCGTGTCGAAGAAATAGATGTGAATTGCAACAACAACAAGACCTGTGCTGAATGATGTGCTGAATGACTAGTTGATTCTATGTGTGCGTTTTGCACTGCTTTTCACTAATACTTTGCTAATCTAATACATCAGCTGTTCGCTTCCAGCTTGTAGGCAAATCAAATTGACAGCTGAGGATTGACTTCTTTATTTCATATTCTCTGGTTTCAAGCCTGATTCACAATGCGACGAGGAAACGAGACGTGAGCGTGACGAGATCCCGTCTTTGCTGTCAAACGAATTTCAAACAATAAAGGTATATGAGGATATACACAATGAAGCGTTTCTCGTCGTCACGTCACGCCAAGAATTCGAAAAATTGAAAAAAAAGACGCGACGAGACGACGAATTTATTTTTTGACAAGTTATTTACATAATGGAAGTATTTTTTAAAAGAAAAAATACGATAACTTGAGATTAAAAGATCAAGTAATTCCTAATCTGTTGTCTTTAAAGCTTATTTGGATAATTTTTATTATTTTTTATTTTTAACAAAAGAGTTTTCGTTGTAAAGAATCTCGCCGCATTGTGAATTGGGAAACGATTTTATAACTAGAAAAAGATGACAGCGAATCACGTCACGCTCTCGTCTCGTTTTCCCGTCGCATTGTGAATCAGGCTTCAGAAATATAAACAGGATTCCTCTAAAAATTCCTCACTTTTCCCCTTCATCGATGTATTTTTGCTTCCATACTCTTTAACAAGACGAAGGTAAGTCGGCATTTACACCACCCGATTTTTCCAGTACGATTTTTCCCAAAATCGGGTGAAATGTTTACATGAAACGATCTTTCCAGTAAGATGTGTGTCCCTGTCCTCTTCATATTGTATTGCTGTCCCTTTCATTTAACATTCAGAGGTGGAGGCAGACCAGCGTTGCCTATTACATTTTTTTTTGTAAAACAAATCTACTGCCAATGTCCCTGATCACACGTGAAGAAATTGAAGCATTTTCTGCGATTTGTGATGGTGAGCGGGGGAACTTGCAGAAGAGGGAAGGGGATGAAATATTTTAAAATATTTGAAAATATTCGGTGTAGAAAATTGATGTTCTCTTTTGTGTTGCTTTTCCTATCCAATCCAACCAATCAAATCGTGCCTTTCATTATGAAAATACGAAAAACACAAAGAGGAGAACAAAATCTGCAGAATAATTTTCCTCACATCTGAACACTTTCGTTCTTCACGTGAATAGCCTATTGAATAGACCGGAAAATGAGGGGTATAAAGGAACAATTACGTGCAAGGGTTTTTATTATTGAATATGTTTGTTTGTCCCATAAGCATGCTTAAAACCGAAAATGCTACTAAATTCACCCATGCGTTTCTGAGAGAATGGTCACACTGGCCACTTTTCAGTTTTTTTGGTATAAGTCGAAAACTAAGCCGAATTTGACAATTTTACATATAATAATTTTTGTTCAAAATTAAATTTTCTATTGGAATGGATAGTTCAAAAAATTTAACGAAAAAATTTAAGCAGGAAAAGTTAACAAAAACCAACATAAAAAAAATAAAAAAACAAGGATTTCTAAATTTTTTTTATAAATTGTGCATAACTTTTTTTGAAGCAAGGATAGGGTCAATACATGCAGAGAAAAAATAAAGTAGAGACTTAAGGCCTTAATATGGCATGTTCAAAAATTAATATTTGTTCAAAATTGACAGAGATATTCCCGCTCAAACCTTATCATTTCTTAAAATTTTTCGCAGTCTTGGCCCGAAAGTCCCTTTTTCGGGACAATATGGCAAATTTCACTTTCGTAAAAATGTTCGAAATAAAAATTTCGATATAATATGACATTAGAATTATAGAGAATTTATAAAAAGGATATAAGTTCGCAATTTCGTTTTTCGGCTTTTTTTTTAATGCTTTCAGACCTACAGACCGAACAGCTGGTCCGATTAACATAAAATTTGGTACTAGTTGCTAAGAACGTTAAATTTGTCATAAAGTACCAAAAAATAGGCTTTCGGGCAAAAACTGTGAAAAATGATAAGAAATGGTAAAGTTTGAATGGATATATCTCTGTCAATTTTCAAATAATATGACTTTTTTAATATGTCATATTAAAGCCCTTAAACTCCAGTTTACTTTGTTCATGCATGTCTTGAGCGTATCTTTGCTCCGAAAAAAGTTATGCGCAATTTAGAAAAAAATTTTAAAATCTTTGATTTTTCGATTTTTTTTACTTTTGATGCTTAAATTTTTTAAGAAATTTTCCAAACTATCCATTTCGATAGAAAATTTAATTTTGAACAAAAAGTATTAAATGTAAAATTGTCAAATTCGGCTTAGTTTTCGAGTTATACCAAAAATACTGAAAAGTGGCCAGTGTGACCATTCTCTCAGAAACGCATGGGTGAATTTAGTAGCATTTTCGGTTTTAAGCATGCTTATGGGCCAAACAAACATATTCAATAATAAAAACCCTTGCACGTAATTGTTCCTTTTTAAGAGGTCTATTCAATAGGCTAGTAAGCAGGCACAATCAAATACTTTTTGGTTTTACGAAACAAAAATTAAAGTTCAAACAAATTAAAGCCACAAATAATTTCATCATCATTGTTATTGTTATTTCTCTTTCTCTTCTCTTTTTCTTTTAGTGGCTTGCATATGAGGTGTGTACATAGAAGAAGAAGTAAAGGAACTGGTGTATATCACATATACAGTGTACGTGAATGAAGCAGAAAAGGTACTCGAAATATCAAATCGGTGACTGGATGGAAGAAAAAAATAAAACAAAAGGTGATACAAGGCTAAAAACATTAATAAATCATTAATTTTTAGAAAAAGCAAATATTTTGAAGTGATTTACTTAGAAATGTTTGTTAACTTACTAATAACAATACAAAAATATGAAGTGCAGTGTTAAAGTTTGCAAAAAGGCCAGAATAAGGCGAACAAGAATCGTTTCCTTTCACAAGTGAGTTTTATCATATTTTTCTCAAAGAAAGTGATGTGAATTGATAATATTTTAATTAATCACCAATCAAGTAACACATTTTAAATGATTAAACTTTAAATAAACTAAAAAAATTAATAAATTAATTGAAAACTTGCACATGGTTTTTCGATATTAATTTGGAATAGTAGAAATGTCAAACTGCGATTCTGTGAAACAGGGACGTATTTTTTTTGTTGTTGGTGATTGTAAGGCGCAACTATTTGCTAAGCGTCCTTTATATCAGGAAATTATTTTTGTTAATTAAATCGATTTTGTACGTTTGGAGTTCGTTTATTAATGTTAACATCTTCAGAATTTTGCTCAATTTGCTCTGTAGTGAAGTTATTAGTGCATTTTTTTAATGTTAATTAATTTGTCTATTCAAAAATAAAAATATTTAAATAATTTCAAAAAAAATTAAAAGGTTTCCGAGTCGAGTGGTAAAAGGATGACCATTCTGAAAGTGGATGAAGTAAAGCCACATTTGGGGTGCCAGTTTTGTATCGCTGCGAATGATTTGTTATGATTCACGTTGGTTTTGGAGAGCCTTCATTCATGACAATGCGTAAATTGAACAAAGTAAATTTATAATATTCCACTGAAACAACACAATTTTAAAGAAAGTAGATATTAAAACATTTTATCGGCACCACATAAGAAAGTAAGTATTTTTTTAATAATACCGCTGAGAAGAAAAATAAATTTAGAAAATAACAAATGGTTGTTATGGCGCCCTAGTAAGTTGCCATTAAAAATCACTCCGTCCCTTTTGGAATGTATTTGTGTTTGTGAGAGCAAACCCTATAATGAAAAATGCTTCACTTTTTTCCACAAATGGCGCTTCCTTATATTTTTTATTCTAAGGGTGTGTAGCAAATTGAAAATTGCAAATGGTCGTGAATTCTGACATTATTCTTTCAAAAGAGTAATTTGCGTGGTTGCATTGTATATCCAATCTATAGTATTCTCATGAAACACGATTTTGTAGGTAGACATTTGGTCGATAGGTTCGCTGTGATCGCCTTACCGAGATCCCTTAACAAAAATTAGTATGACATTTGGACGTATAGATGGCCACGAGCTTTTTTTCTTCATGAGAATACTATAGAATTTATATACAATGGTGGTTGTCGAATGACTTGAATTTTTATAAGAATGAACCAGTAAATGGGTACTAAAAATGGTTAAGTTTGAGCGAATTTTATCATTATCTGCTTTGCGAAGTGCGTCCTGATGCTGGGGACTGCGCATAATTAGCATTTGACGGTTCTCAGAAAATAGCTTATTGGTCGCGTAGAAAATATAAAAAGCATAATTTTACAATTTAAACAGATTTAAGGCCATGTTTTCTTTTTATTATTATTGATAGCATCGTTTACTAACTTTTTTCGAAAAATTTAAGACAAAATTAGTTGATATTTGCGTTATTGCCTACACAAATTTATTCGCAGTCGCAGATCTTAAGTAACTAATGTTTTTCAATCAAATTTCTGTTTTTATTAATTTCTATTTCGAAAATACAAATACAAACTTGAAAATGCATATCTACTGCGAAAAAAAAGAATAAATCTACTTGCTACATTTTGTTTTTAGAGCAACTTCGGAAAATTTTCCGATTAGTGGCAACGCTGGTCAACACTGAACACACAAGACTCTGGAAAAAGTATAAAAGAGAACGCAAAAATACTGGAAAAAATCGTGTGAGTTTGTCAGGAACGGACGATTTGGCCCTTACCCCTCACTTTCTACCCTCTTCACAAAAGATTGTCTGTGGAAGAATCGTGTGGTGTAAATGCCGACTAAATGCCAAATGGTGATTTTCAAAAAGGGTTCTGAAGCGATAACTTTTAAGTTCATTTTCGTTTATGTAAACATACTGATCACTACCAGAAAGAATTTAAAGAATATGGTAGTTTTTATGTACTTTTTTTCTTAAAAACCTTCACCTTAATTGGCGAGACCAAATACCTCTATGCTCGGACTAAAACAGTATCGCTGATGCAGAAAGGCAAAATACCAGCCTCATTATTGGGAGTGATGCTAATGCCCATCACACAGTATGGGGTAGTACTGATACTAACGATAGAGGTGAATCCCTTTTTCGATTTTATTCTAAGCACTAACCTTTTAGTAAGTAACGTAGGCAATGAACCAACTTTCGATACTAGAAACCAGAGAATATCAAATAAAGAAGCCAATCCTTCGTACGTTTCACCCCCCAAAACCCATTTGTTTACATTGTTGTATTTGTAATTTCATTTCGTGTCGAAGAAATAGATGTGAATTGCAACAACAACAAGACCTGTGCTGAATGATGTGCTTAATGACTAGTTGATTCTATGTGTGCGTTTTGCACTGCTTTTCACTAATCCTTTGCAAATCTAATACATCAGCTGTTCGCTTCCAGCTTGTAGGCAAATCAAATTGACAGCTAAGGATTGACTTCTTTATTTCATATTCTCTGCTAGAAACAGACAAGAAGTTTTAGACATAACTCTTGTCTCCACCAACATCTATGAAATGATTTTGAATTGGAAAGTATCTAATGATCACTCGTTCTCTGACCATAGATACATTCAATTCAGCTTAAACGATGAACCTCCTAACCAATTTAGTTTTTCGAAATCATAGGAAAACTGACTCGCCCAAGTACAGAGAAACACTTAAGAGACTAATCAAACCTGATATGTTAAGTGTTCCATCCAACATTAACGTCTTGATAGCAAAGTCAACGATCTAACCTTAGCCCTAAGCAAATCATTACAAATCTCCTGTCCTCTTATTCGAATAAGGGGTGAAAGGAAGCCACATTGGTGGACTACGGGGCTCTAATCGCTCAGAAAAAATTGTAGGAAACTTTTTAATTGAGCCAAAATCACTAGAGTAGTGTCTGATTGGGATACCTATAAGGAATCGCTTAAATTGTATAAAAAAGAATTGAGGAAAACCAAAAAATCTTCTTGGAGGAAGTTCTGTGTCTGTGGCAATATAAAAGAAGCCTCCGAAGCATCAAGATTAAGAAAAATCTTCTCCACAAATCCAGTTATGCCTATAGCTGCCTGAAAAATGCTGATGGCTCCTGGACCAACTCTTGTGAAGAATCACTCAATTTGCTACTGCATACTCATTTTCCAGGTAGCTCACAGACTGTTAATAGTACCGCCCTACACAGGACAAGCGGAAAATTAACTTTACCACAAGGTCTACAATAGTTGAGTACAATAGGCACTCAACAGCCTCAAACTGTACAAGTCGGCAGGACCGCATTCCAGATGAACTGCAGATGGATGAATTCAGAAGTAATTCTGCCGATTCTGGAGGTCATCTTCAATGGTTGCTTGAATCTGATCTATGTTCCACTTCTATGGAGAGAAGTCAAAGTTGTTTTATACCTAAAGCCAGTAAATGTTCCCACGTAAACCCTAAGGCCTTAAAACCTATTAGCCTATCATCATTCCTTCTAAAAACTTTTGAACCACTGATTGATATCCAACTAGGATCAAGCATTGATACGAGACTTTTGTCTACAGCTCAACATGCGTATTGCAAAGTCAGTGGAAACAGCTCTCCATACGCTAGTACGTACCATCAAATATTCCCCCCATTATAAAGAGTATACAAATGGCCTTCCTAGATAGGATAGATAGGCACTTTCAATAACGTTGACACAACTGCAATCGCATCAGCACTGGCATATCTCTGAATGTTGATGGGTCGCTTGGTGAACTGATTAATCTAATGCTTACAAGCAGGGTTATCAACTCAAATCTGGGCGGCTTCTCGGCAAAAAGATATGTTAGTAGAGGTACACCGCAAGGCGGGGATCTTTATCCCATTCTTTGGAACTTGGTAGTTAATGAGCTGCTAAATTACTTAGAAGCGGAGAGCTACAGAGTAATTGCCTATGTGGATGACGTGGCTGTAGCAGTCTCATGAAAGCATCCTTACACTTTAAGAGACCTCCTACAACACGCTCTAAACAAGCTTACACAATGGGCAGATCAGTGCGGACTTGGAGTTAGCTCCATAAAACAGATCTTGTCCTCTTTTCCAGGAAATACAAAATTTTGCAAATAGACCCCCCTTCTATTAAAGGTGTTCCACTAACATTATCAAACGAAGCAAAATACTTGGGTCTCATTTTAGATAAGAAGTTAAGCTGGAAACCTAACTTACGAGAAAGAGTGAAAAAAGCCACAATGCACTTTTCTCTTGCAAAAAAGCCGTTGGTAGTAAATGGGGCCTCCAACTTCGCATTACTCACTGGCTATATACTTCGGTAATAAGACCGATTCTAACTTACGGTGTGGCAGTATGGTGGACTGCCTTGGATAAAGCGATACATCGTGACAAACTACGCAAAGTCCAAAGAACAGCATGTCTATGTATAAGTGGAGCAATTCGGTCGACTCCTTCCGCTGCACTAGACACCCTACTCCATCTGACACCTCTCGATATTTTCAGCAAACAAACGGCTGCAAACACAGCCATTCACCTCAATACCTCTTCACAGTGGATCAATAATGAGATTGGTCACTTTGCTATTCAGAATTCATTCGGATCACTTCCAAGTAACACTGACTACACAATCCCACTACTGAATTTCGATAAAAACTTTGAAGTAACCATACCTTCCAGATCCACCTGGGAGGATGTGGAATTCTTGCAAGATCAATCAATTCACTTCTACACCGACGGATCGAAGACCGACGATGGGGTTGGAGGAGGTGTGTACTCTGATAGACTAAATTTAAGTATCTCATTCCGTCTTCCTAATCACTGAAGCGTGTTCCAGGCGGAACTTCTAGCGATAAAAAAAGTACTATCTTGGCTCAAAGAAAACCTTATGGATATCCGCATCTTCTCTGATAGCCAAGCTGCTATTAAATCCCTGGACTCTGTCTCTACAAACTCTAGAACAGCCCTTAACTATCGACCATCTCTGTTGGAGATGGCGCAACAGTTTAATATTCACCTCTGTTGGGTGCCGGGTCATAGTAACATTACTACCCATTTTACCTGAAAAGCTAAATATTGGTATACCCATCGCTACGTGTAAACTTTTGCTGAAGTAAGATGCTTTGGAGAGAGCAAACATTAGGTGAGACATCATCACTACTTGTTTGGCGACAAAACAAATTTGGCCAAGCCTTGACTTAAAGCGCTCCAAGTGTTTAACATCTCTAAGCAGACTGCACATCAGCTCTATTGTAGGTGTCATAACGGGGCACTGTTTAATAGGCAGGCACGCAACGCGGCTTGGCGTACTTTCAAATGATTTTCGCAGAAGCTGTATGGACGAGGAGGAGGAAGAATCGATTCCTCACCTTTTCTGTACTTGCCTTGCTCTTTCCCACAGACGTAGACTCCACTTATAGCCTATTGAATAGGTGTTTTTCAAACTGTGGGTCGCGACCCCCTAGGGGGTCGCCAAGAATAACTAAGGGGATCGCGGTCGCAAGCCATTTAGTGAGATGGGTTCACTTACAATCTTAAAGCCTCTTTTTCCAGTCTTTATTCAGAAATGATCAATGGTTTTAACATTGAATTCAGAGCATACTATCTGCAGCCAAATCTATAAGATTTTCTATAATCTTTATCGATGGAAGATCGGCCAGATGGACTGATTTATTCAAAAAAGGATTAAGTATCTATCTCTGTCCATTTTCACCTTCAGAATAGAGATCTTGGAAAGTCACTTAATAGTTTTTCTCCAAATTATGCAAGCTCTCATGAGAGGAATGTGAGAGCTTACTGTCATGGACTCATGGCATGGATTCATCTGAAGAAATTTCGCCGAGAATTTTTTTTGCAAATACTCTGAACACAAACGAAGTTTTGCGATTAGTTCTCTGATTTTGTCTTTTGCGGTAATAATATTTTCATGTTTCCCTTGGAGGCTCTTATTCAAGATGTTTAAGTGGCCAAAAAGATTAGCGAGAAATAATAATTTTAAAAGTCAAGTGGAACAGAAAAATGATTTAACTATCAAGATTTTGAATCTTGTACAAACATCAATTATACAGATTTAAATTCTAGAACTCGTGTCAAAAACACGATTGCCCTCGAAGTTGCAATAATATTTTTTTTCGATTCACTGTTTTATCTTTAAGGCCCCGGTTGTGGACTACAAGATTCGATTTTTTGAATAGCCTTTAATGAAACTTTTGATGTCCATACTCCTTTTTTTGCTATCAATCACACCCAAAATCTCCTATGGGCTCTTAATCTAAAAATACCTTTACTTTTGATGCGCTCGATTCATGTTGCTTTTTAAAAAACTGAGAAAGTATCATTATGAATGTGGGGGGTCCCCAAGATATTCTTACTAAAAAAAGGGGTCGCGTACTCAAAAAGTTTGAAAAACACTGAATAGACCTTTTAAAAAGGAACAATTACGTGCAAGGGTTTTTATTATTGAATATGTTTGTTTGGCCCATAATCATGCTTAAAACCGAAAATGCTACTAAATTCACCCTTGCGTTTCTGAGAGAATGGTCACACTGGCCACTTTTCAGTATTTTTGGAATAACTCGAAAACTAAACCGAATTTGAAAATTTTATATATAAAACTTTTTGTTCAAAATTAAATTTTCTATCGAAATGGATAGTTCAAAGAATTTCTTAAAAAAATTTAAGGAGGAAAAGTAAACAAAAACCAACATAAAAAAAATCGAAAGATCAAAGATTTTAAATTTTTTTTTAAATTGCGCATAACTTTTTTCGGAGCAAAGATACGCTCAAGACATGCGAGAACAAAGTAAACTAGAGTCTTAAGGCCTTAACATGGCATGCTTAAAAAGCTATATTGTTTGAAAATTGAATTATTCGGACCAGCCGTTCGGTCTGTAGGTCTGAAAGCATTTAAAAACAGCTGAAAAACGAAATTGCGCACTTATGTTCATACTTTTTAAAAATTCTCTATAGTTGTAATGTCATATTATGTCAAAATTTTGATTTCGAACATTTTTACGATACTGAAATTTGCCATATTGTACCGAAAAAGGGACTTTCGGACCAAAACTGCGAAAAATTATAAGAAATGATAAGGTTTGATTGGGAATATCTCTGTCAATTTTGAACAAATATTAATTTTTGAACATTCCATATTAAAGCCTTTAGTATCCACTTTATTTTGTTTATGCATCTCTTGACTCTATATTAGCTTCAAAAAAGTTATGCACAATTCATTAAGAAAATTAGATATCCTTGATTTTTTGATTTTTTTTAGGTTGGTTTTTGTTAACTTTTCCTGCTTTAATTTTTTTGTAAAATGTTTTGAAGTATCCATTCCAACAGAAAATTTAATTTTGAACAAAAAGTTTTAAATGTAAGATTGTCAAATTCGGCTTAGTTTTAAAGTTACACCCAAAATATTGAAAAGTGGCCAGTGTGACCATTCTCTCAGAAACGCATGGGTGAATTTAGTAGCATTTTCGGTTTTAAGCATGCTTATGGGCCAAACAAACAAATTCAATAATAAAAACCCTTGCACGTGATTGTTCTTTTATTCCCTTCATTTTCCGGTCTATTCAATAGGCTATTAGGAGATTACTACTATAACGATCCTAGTGATCTGGCAAGCAAAGACATTTACATGTCTTGCACGCTTCGTTAGGAGCTCTAAATGGTTTCACGAGTGTGGAAGATTTTTACAAGGTATCATAACGGACCAACTTTGGTCTCAGTGTGTCAGTATTGATCACTGACAGTGACAGCCACTTCAACCTAGCCTAACGTAACCTAACTATTTCCAAATTAAATTCAAACATAAACTGAACCCAACAAATTTACTGATCACATTCATGCAGATACAATTTTGGCTTATTATGCTTTCGATTTTCTGAGAAACTACCAAAAATGGGTATTATTTTAAAAAGCCAATCTTCAACTAAGTCGATAACAGTTACGCAAGGCACACAACAAAAGAGTGAAATGTCACGTCGAATAGAGATCATCAGGACGTTAAAATTAATAAAAATTATAAAATAAAATATGTACATTAGGATGGTCGTTAAAAAAATGTCATCCCAGATGGGCCCAAATCGACTCTAAATGAAGAAAAAAAAAAAATTGCCTATTTTTTTCAGATTTTTATTTCACCCCCTATAGTCGCTGTAGGGGTAAATTAAATGTCCCCTTTTTTTTGCATACTAGAAAATTCGCGTAAGATTTGCCAAACAAATTCACAGCATGGAGGTGGGAACTAGACAAGAAAAAAATGCTATGGGAGGGGGTAATATCTTCCACCGCTTAGAAGGGAGGGGCAATTTAATAAAATATTTGCACAAAATAAAAAAAAATAATTTAAAAACAATGGCAATACTTACAGTAATGTTTGGCTGCTTTTTGGAAAGCAAGAAGTCAATTCTTACGGCTTGTTTTTAAATTAAGTTTTTTTGATGAACAGTTTTGGCAAACAATTGTTTCAAACTCAACATTTTGAAAAAAAATTATCATTTTTTTAAAATTTTAGGTTTGAAAACAGATTTTGCTGAAAATATTTATTCAAAGAACTTTATTTAATAATCAACTATTAAAATGTTCCAAAAAAGGTACAAAACATTACTGCAAGTGTTGCCATTGTTTTTTAATTAATTTTTTCTCTTTTATGCAATTATATTATAAAAATAACTCTCCCATCCAAGGGGTGGGAGATATTACCCCCCTCCAGTAGGATTTTTTTCATGTCTACTTCTTACCTACATGCTCTGAATTTTTTGACAGATTTCACGTGACCTTAAAAAAGAAAGGGACATTTAATTTACCCCTAAAGCGACTGTAGGGGATAAAAATTATAATCTGAAAAATTAGGGAATATTTTTTTCTTCATTTAGAGCTGATTTAGGCCCATCCAAATATTAAAACTAAAAAAACACATCATAACGACCATTCTAATGTACATAGGTACGTAGGTCTAGGTACTTACAAAAGAAAAGCGCACATGAAAAAATTAAAGAAAAAGTTTTTAAAATAAAAACAAATAAAAAGTAGGTACGTATACGCTCTAGTGTACCAATGTTTCTCAAAGCAATTGCTTACCATTTATAGAAAATCTAAGGCCATATGTTTAAATTTTATTTACTTAAAATATACATAACATATTATTATGTAGGTATATTATGTATCTACATATGTAGTTATCTATATACTGAACATATTTGTTTATAAAGTTTTCATATCAAGCAAAATGAACTTTGACAGGAAATTGAATATTTTTAAATAAAAAAAGATGTGTAAATATGTACATATGTATGTACCTCCACAACTGCATATATCAACGAGTACCAGTACATACATACATATATACGTACGTTCTATGAATGACATTCACACCATCTTATAGTCTTTGAAAATTGCCTTCTTCTCGACGGACTTCCTTTGCAGTCTATCAATAAATTCATGGTGTGGAAAAGCGTTACAATTTTTTCACTTATTCTTGGAGAATCTCCATTCCGCTGACAAGTAAATTCAAAAATCTATACAAAAAAGTTCTGATCGAGTTTTTGCCACCCTTGAATAACTTCAAAACACAAAAATTTTCGATGAAAAAGAACCGGAAGCGTAAGGAGATAGCCCAAAAGCAACAACAAACAATAAGAACTAAGAACTCAGTGGTCGTTGTATATGTATATAATGCTTTATACATACATTGGTATCTATTTATACATACATATACCTACGTAATAAAATAAAGAAGACAACGCTGAATGAAAGAACTATAAGGGCATAAAACATGCTTCAATTTCAAGGAATGGATGACTGCACTTTTACCGAGTTTTTGAATAACATATACATACATATATATACATAAATGCAGATATTTGAACATCGGATATTGCATATGTGCTTGTGTGAACCTGCTTTCTTAGTTCCTAGCACCTTTGGCCTTAAGGTCAGACATAACATATTTTCAGTAGTTGTGAGAACTGAATAAAATAAAATATTTTTCAAATCCAACGAACTCGAATACCTATATGCAAGGCCATAGCCAGGCAATTATTTCGGGATGGATATCAGTTTTCAAAAAAATATTTCACCATTTAAGCTAAATATACAGTTCTTTTGAGTGAAAAAAAAGCTTGGTGGCAAAAAAAAATTGTACTCAAAGAAAAAATGTCCATAGTGTAACGATTTTTTTTATTTTAAAGCAAAAGACAAATTCCAAACGCATTTTTGTTTGGCAAATTTGCGTTAGCTAATGACTCAATGGGTGGCTAAGGTAAAGGCAAACATTTTGCGTCTAAAATATTATATAAATAAAAAAGAATAGATGGAAAATTGTTTTGAAAAATTTGATTTTGCTTTTGCATGGGAACTGCATAACTCACTCCTATGTGAATTAGATTCTTCCCATATGATAACTTCCTCAGTGTTAGTCTGAATTTGTCGATAAAATGACATTAACTCCAACCCTAAAAGTTTATCTTCATCAGTAATATCTCTTAGGAAACTTTTTAGACGTTTCACTGTCGAAAAAGTTCTTTCCGGTGTGGACTTTGAAACCATTAAAGTCGCCAAAATTTTAAGAAGCTTGTGTATGCGAATCATATTTTGTTTGTCATTCAGCCTTTAAACTTTAAATTGTCACGATTCAAAATTTTTTTAAATTTTTGCTAATTTCTGCCAAGAATTGAGGGAATCAAAATACACCAATCTCATTTTAATCTGACTTAAGAAATCATCAAGGTGGGTAGAGACCTTACTATATTTATTAAAAATTATGCAGTACGTGAGCTAAATAAAATAAAATTAATTAATAACAATCGCAGAACTAAAATGAAAAAGTATGATTTAAAAATGCCTTTCTCAAAAGTTTCAGGAGGGGATCAAATCCCTGTGATCCCTGCCTGGCAACGGACTTGCCTATATGCATTTTATATGCCGCACACAATTTCAAGTTCATCTTCAAACCACGCAAGAGATTGAGAAAGGGATCAAGGGGCAATTATTGTCAGTTTTCCCCTTGCTTATAGATTTTTTATTCCTTTAGGAAAATATATAAGAGCATTTTCGACAGCAAATAACTGTTTATTTGAAAATTGGGAACAAAAATGTATCTAAATTATTTGCCATCGATAAGTGCAATCAATAATCCAATAGATAAAATTTCGTATGATGTTTGACTTTTTCGATCGCTATTATTAGCCCCCTAATATCTTTTTCGTTTTTACGTTAGGAGTGACTCCTGTGTCACTCTGCTCCAAGTTTTCCATATTCAAAGAACAGTTCCAAAATCCAACCGCAAATCGCAAATAGGTTTAACTTAAACGCAAATAAGTTTCATCTAAGCGGAAATAGATTTAACCCAAACGCAAATATAATTAGCCCAATCACAATTCGATTTAAACAAAACGCAAACATAGTTAAACTATACGCAAATAATTTAAACTGTGAGCAAATCATTTTAACCAAAACGAAAATTGAATTAACCCGGGCTCAACTTGTTGTTCAAGCTGTGTGGTGAATAAATGGTAGGCTTATAACAGTAGGACTAGTTCACTATAAAATTTTGACAAAACCCCAATTGTTAATTCAACTAGTTCCGCACATTTTTCCAAGAACTTACCAAAAAAAAGAAAAAGGCAAATCCCTTAATAATGGCTTTTTAACAAGTATGGATAATACCAAAATCCATTAGACCCAATAAGTGCAGGTGAAACAACAAATCAAGCTCGGGTTAATTCAATTTGCATTTTGGTTAAAATGATTTGTTAATTGTTTAAATTATTTGCGTTTTGTTAATATCGAATTGCGATTGGTTTAATTTTATTTGCGTTTGGGTTAAATCTATTTGCACTTGGGTGAAACTTATTTGCGTTAAGGTCAAACCTATATGCGATTGGGTTAATTTAATTTGCGAATGCTATAAATAATTAAATCCTTTAAAAAATTGACTAAGCACTTTTAATAATAGCACCAAATTAAATTAATGATACTCTTTTATTTAATGTTTTACTACTCAAAACTCAACTCAACTCTTACACTATACATAGGTAGAACGCGAAGTTTAAAACGATTATAATCTATGTAAAAGGATTATAAATAAAAAAAGTGACATTGTTGAAAAACGTTGTTTGCTCACTGCATTGCAACATCAAAAAGAAATACACTTTTTTTATTAAGCTAGAGGCAAAATGCACTGTAACAACCATAATCCTGTTGGTTGAACAAAAACATGTTTGACATTATCCTCTCGTTAGTTCAATCAGTGAAAAAGGATTATTATACAAATATACATGCATATGTACAGGCATAGGTAGTGTAGGTTAGTCATAGTATACGTTTTTGGGTTTAGGTTGTTTTTTTAAACTTAAATTCTTGCAATTAAGCTGAATCTATCTTAACGAATTTATGATGTATGTATGTACATTGTGCGCCACTTGAATAGACACAAGCATTTTTCTAACAACCAAAACGTTCAGCGCTTTGTTAAATTTATTAATCGATTTTTTTGTTTCAATTACTGGAAGAGAAACCCATATCGATTTTAATTGCAAAAATAGAACATTGCATAAAGTACACTTAGGATATTATTACTATACCTTTACACATTGATTCATAAAAACATGGTCAGCTTTATTGTTAGTTTCACATGGAAAATATTTCATCCGAAAAATGTTTGTTCCTCCTTAATTTTAATACCTATTATGAGTTTCACCTGAAATTCTCTTGATCTAAAATAAACAAAAAACTTGAGCACATGTCATCAGTACCCTGTGTTTTTCTTTCATTCCCCTTCAAAATATAATAGAGGGGCTGTTAGAGAAGTGGAGACCAATCTGTCATTTTGACCTCACGTATTGAGCTTCAAAAAGGTAGTTTATAAAAAGGTTGTTAAAAAAAGGTGTGCCTTTGTTCCGGTTTCAGATCCATCTCCAGAACCTTATCGTCAGGCCCTTTTCCATCAGAGGCACCACCAAAATTGCTGTAGCATTGCTTTCATTTTGACATTTCAACGCATACTTCGAATTTTGTCGGAGGAATCTCCAATTCATCAGACGGAATGGTTACGATGATCGAAATATCGTACATTTCGAACTTATCATAGCAAAATTTTGTTACGATTGGATACGATGATATATGGACTTGAATGTAAAGTTCGCTGTATGAACCCACACGTCTAGAAGTAATTACAATTTTTTTTGTGGTTTTTTGAAAAAATAGTTTTTTTTGGTTTTTAGTCCAGTAAATTTGTGCTCATGCTCTTTGCGAGAAAATTGTGAGGTAGTTTTGATTCTTCCCTCCCTTATGTTTTCGGGGGTGCTGAATCCGAATCATAATTCATAATTCATAATTCATAATTCATAATTCATAATTCATAATTCTTTATTCATGTCAAAAAAGCCTTAAGATAAAATCTTTTTTATGGCCTTGAAAATTTATAATAAAATTACAATATAAATGTTGAACTTTAAATACTAAAGAAAGAAATAATAATAATAATAAAAAAAGTTAACAATATTTGTTGTTTTAAAATAAACATACATTTAGCTTATGAAGATGGAGTGGAGATGGAATGCTACGTTTGGGTTCTGAAGATGATCTTCAATATAGGAAATGAAATCATTTAAATTTAAAATATTTTTAAATTGAGCAGGAAGACAATTCCAAATTTTGGCACCTATGACAAAAAAGGACCTACGAGTTTGCATGACTAAAGCTCTTGGAATATTTAAATTTTTAGTGCGAAAGGATGAAGAAAATTGAAGTTTATCGAACGGGTTGGCTATTATTATCTCGCAAACCAAAATCTCGCATTCGAAATCTCGCATAACGAAATCTCGCAATTACAAAATCTCGCTTTTCATAATCCCGCAATTACAAAATCCCGCTTTTCATAATCTCGCAATAACGAAATCCCGCAAACTAAAATCTCGCATATCAAAATCTCGCAAAATAGAATTGCATTGCAACAAATACATTTTTTTAATCAAAATCTCGCAAATTAAAATCTCGCGCGAGATTGTCATGTGCAAATCGCATTACTCGTATTTGGCCTTGAACTAAAAAGTACTTTTAGTTCCAATATAAACGCGTTAAAGACAACCAAAATGATTATAGAGGTTATTAACAGTTGTAAAAGATGTACCTAAACATTTTCTTATTGACTGGTACAGTTATGAGTTGGAACGAAAAATTATCCAAAGTGCTTTTGGGTAGGTATATTCTCAAAAAAAAAAAAAAAATTCTAAAAGCCGTGTGTGATTTGTTGCTGTGAAATTTGAAGTTGCGAGATTTTGATTTGCGAGATTTTGGTTGAAATTTGCGAGATTTTTAGGTTCAATATATAAATGCGAGATTGTTAAAAGCGAGATTTTGTAATTACGAGATTATGAAAAACAAGATTTTTAATTTGCGAGATTTTGTTATTCGAGATTTTTAAAAAAATGCGAGATTTCGTTATTCGAGATTTTGGTTTGCGGGATATCGTAGCGCTCCCTATCGAACAAATAGAGAGGTTGTTGTTGATGAATTAAATAAAAAATATATTTGCATATCTCAACAACAAAATGTGACATAAGTGGCATACCGAAGATACAATTAGTTAAGTGAGAAACGTGATCATACTTTTTTAGAGAGTAAACAAAACGAATACCTGCATTAAATGCTACATTAAGCTTTTGTTTGGAAATGGAGTCCATAGCGGCGTATAAAGGTGCCCCATAAGATATAGTTGGCGCAATCAAAGTTTTAACCAGGAGAAGTCTACTTTTTTGAGGTATAAAATATGAAATTCTCCACAAACGTTTGAGGCAGCCGTAAATGACGCCAATAATTTTATTAACATGATTATTCCAGGTTAAAGTTTTGTTGAATAAAAACCCTAAATTCAATACCGAAGACTTAAGGGATAACATGCCCACTAAGCAAAATTTTAGGAAAATAAGACTCATCTAAACTAGTTTTATAGATAATTATACTTTGAGATTTACTTGGATTTATGGTTAAGTTATTTTCCAAAGTCCATTGAATCTGAGGTTTGGCAACAAAATTTCGTGACGCAACATGGAAAAAAACGGAAAAAATGATGCAAAAATGCATTTCCTGGCAGTTTTTCACTAATGGCTCGAAAACTACCAACTATTCGAAAATTACATCAAAGTACCATTGAAAGTACATACAATTTCCAATAAATCTCTATTCAAGGTTTTTTTCTGGGACAACCCATTTGGACAAAAGCGCTAGTCGAAAATCCACTCGAAAGCTCTAAGAAATAACTTTGTGTGACAAAATTTGAACTTTTGTCTGAACCATGAACCAAGATATACTTTTCTGGTGGTTTTTGATGCGCCGGCCTCGAATCTGGTCTTGGAATTGCACTAGCACGTTACATTTTTAAGATATTCGAATCTAAAGATTAAAAAAAATGCATTTTTTATTCAAATTTGAAGTTATATTTTTTTCTCCAGGTAATTTTTTTTCAAAAAAATGTTTATGATCATTCTGAAGTATGAACATTTTACTTTAAAATTCTTTTAGAATCTTTTAAATACCTTCATTCGTCTTCGAGAAATCGTTGGTTTTCGTCTCACTACATAATTCAAAAAAATCCTACAATTTGCCCTTTTGAGCACAAATTGGCTCAAAAGGGCAAATTGTAGGATTTTTCGAATTATGTAGTGAGACGAAAACCAACGATTTCTCGAAGACGAATGGAGGTATTTAAAAGATTCAAAAAGAATTTTGAAGTAAAATGTTCATACTTCAGAATGACCATAAACATTTTTTCAAAAAAAAAAAAAAATGACCTCGAGAAAAAAAATAGCCCCAAATTTGTATAAAAAATGCATTCTTTTTAATTTTTAGATTCAAATATCTCAAAAACGTAACGTGATAGAGCTATTTCAATGCCAGATTCAAACTCAGCGCATTAAAGACCATCATAAAAGTATATCGGCGCAGGGTTAAGAGTCCAGAAGGCAAAAGTCCATAGTGGAATTTTGACCCACTTGGGTTAAAAGTTCATAAATGTATTATGGACTTTAAACCCACCCAAGTGGGTCAAAAATCCAGAAAAATTCTTATGCACTACTGGCCCATCGTTTATGAAAATTTGGACCACTAAGGTGAGCCAAAAGTCCATAATTATGTAAAAGCTTTCATATTTGCTTCTTTGTTTACTAAAATGAGTATTACAAGTATTTCTTGCACTCTTTTCAAAGGGTGGTGAATGGTGATACTACTGCGGCTAAAATTTAAAAAAAATATATTTTAAAATATATGTAATTATGTATATATGTACATACATAAATAATAATTATTATCTTACGATGTTGAAAAACAAACAATACGGTTTTTCTAAGGTTCTTCAGCTCCAATATTTAAAGTTTATTTCTTAATTGTTTCCATAGGCGAGTGGAAGCAATTGATAATTTTTTGTATCGCGCATTCAGAACACGTAAGTACTTACAAAGTTTTCGCAGATTTAATTTCATCTAATTTTTGTTTGCTTAGGGTTTGGAAAACTTAAAAATAAGATTTAAAAATAATCACTTGATATTCTTATACAATAATATTGAGTTTTGAGAAAACGACATTGCTATGTTTTTGGATATGTTTTTTGGGAAATTTGAATTTTCGAAAAATTAAATTAGCTTAATTATTTCGCGTTTTTATAATTTTGCTAATTGAACTTTAAAAACAAATTTTCAAAAAAGTAAGCTCAATAAGTCACTTAGAAAATTTTAAAGAGATATAATTTCGCGCGAAATTTTTAAAATTACCTGATTGCATTTTTCAGAAATTCAAATTTCACAAAAATCATTTCGAAAAATATTAAAATTCCGTGTATCACAAAACTTCGATTCGAAAATTATATCTCTTTAAAATTTTCTAAGTGACTTATTGAGCTTACTTTTTTGAAAATTTATTTTAAAAGTTCAGTTAGCGGGCGAAATAATTAAGCTTATTAAATTTTTTTAAATTTTCGAAAATTCAAATTTCCAAAAAAAATATCCAAAAACATAGTAATGTCGTTTTTGTATAAAAATATCAAGTGATTTTTTTTTAAATCATATTTTTCAATTTTCCCAAAAAAAAAAAATTAGATGTAATTAAATCAGCAAAAACTTTGTAAGTGTTCTGAATGTGCCACACAAAAAATTATCAATTGCTTCCACTCGCCTAATGGAAGAACGCCGAAAGTACGGCCAAACTCAACAAAAATGAAGTGTTGTGTCCATTTTGCAGGCAAATTGTGACAAATAGCACAAAAGTTTTTTTGTAAATGTTTTTGAAGCTTTAATTATGAATCTGTAAATTTTCTTTATTCTTTTTTAATTGATATTCATTAATTTTTTCTGAAAAATTTGAAATAAATTGTTTTTTGGCTATAGTATGGACTTTTGACCCATTTCCTTAAGAAATTTACGAACCTACGAACCTATCTTCTGGAGTTTTAGCTCACTTGGGTAAGTTAAAAGTCCATAATGCATTTATGGACTTCTAACCCACCCAAGTGGGTCAAAATTCCATTTTGGACTTTTGGCTTCTGGTCTTTTAACCCTGCGCCCTGGTTAGTGTTACAGGCAATAATTCAAATTTTGTTACACAAAGTAATTTCTTAGAGCTTTCGAGTGGATTTTCGAAAACAGTAAAAATACGAAAATTTTCGACTAGCGCTTGAGTCCAAATGGGTTATCGCAGAAAAAAAGCCTTAAATAAGGATTTATTGGAAATTGTGTATACTTTCAATGGTACTTTGATGTAATTTTCGAATAGTTTGCAGCTTTCGAGCCATTAGTGAAAAACTCATAAAAAATGCATTTTTGCATCATTTTTTGCATTTTTTTCCATGTTGCGTCACGAAATTTTGTTAGCAAACCTCAGATTCGGATTCAGCACCCCCGAAAACATAATGGAGTGAAAAAATCAAAATAACCCCACAATTTGCATGGTAAAAACACAATATGACTAGACTATTTGTAGAAAGTCAAAAATACAAATAAACAAAAATAGATATTAGCTGTATTCTGATCTGGATTGGATTTGCATACTAAAATACAAGTATTACAAAACAACACAAAATCCAGCCTTGATTTTGGATTTCGATTAACTAATCCATTCTTACCACACACCCTTAGCATTTTCTTGCAAAAAATAGTTTTTTCTCGGACGTGTAGATGGCTGTTTTGTTTTGAAAATAGGGAGAAAATAGAGAATAGAGTAGAAAAAAAATACAGAAGCAAAAGCATAAACAGAGATATGTATATAACACTCATGTCGCACTGGGATCCTGTTTGTTTTATTATGATAATCTAATCCGGATCAGATTTGGGGAATAATAAAATGCAGCCATTATTATTGAAGGAGGTACAACAATTGGGCTCATCAGTTAGATGTTGTTTTACCCTTCTAAGATGATTTTCGTCGATGGATACCGACACGTATTAAATAAACAGCACTATGTGTGTTTTATTGGTATTTATAGCTAGCGCAGCAATGCAAGCACCAATAAAACGCTATACTCACTTTTATATTCACTTTGTATTTTTTCTGAAGGTTGGCAGACATGCCACTTAATGTCAAAACTATGGGCAATTAAAATTTCAAACAAATCTTTACATAAAAGCAAAGGCGACCAACCTTTAAGTAATGAATATTTGCTTATAACTTAGTTCAGCGCCGCCTTAGTTTCAACTTTACGAAACTTTATCTCAACTTTTATATTCACTTTTATACACTTTTGGGGTTGTTGTTGTTATCCGAGGGAAATTTTACTGTGCTAGCTATAGTTTTTTCCAATAAAACACGCCTACTGTTAATTTTATGTTCTAGCGGAATTTGGTTAAATAAAGACGACTAGAAATATATTAAAAATTAAGTAAAACTTTTAATCTGAAAAAGTTTTCCATAAATTTTTTCAAGAGTCCCCCAAATCCTTCACGACCCAGGCTCTCCAATTGTCTAAAGACACCCCTGGGTGCAACTCAATGCAATACAAAAATCGAGTTGACAAAAAAAATATTGGAAAGCAATAAAATCGACGTTGATCAAATGGATTTTTTGCAAGCATGACATACTTGACAATAATAATATCTGTAACAAAAAATAATCATTTAACGATAAAATTGGCGATGATACGGTGGCAAAATTTGATTAAATGTTTTCATGTGGCAGAAACATTTTAAACGCAAAACCTTACAAAGACTCTGTTATGACAAACGATGTGACGAAAAACACTTTTTTGGTCTCCTCCATCATACTAATGAATTCGAATAACATTTGTATTCTTTATTCACGTATACGAATTGCCCAGGTATACAAAATAAAGGCTCTCCCATGCCAACGCGAAGTCATAGGGAATCATGCTGAACAACAACAAAAAACGTTTGGGAGAGCCTTAAAACCAGAGAATATCAAATAAAGAAGCCAATCCTCAGTTGTCAATTTGATTTGCCTACAAGCTGAAACGAACAGCTGTGGTGATTAGATTTGCAAAGTATTAGTAAAAAGCAGTGCAAAACGCACACATAGAATCAACTAGTCATTCAGCACATTATTCAGCACAGGTCTTTTTGTTGTTGCAATTCACATCTATTCTTAGACACGAAATATTACGAATAGAACAATGCAAACAAATGGGTTTTGGAGGGTGAAACGTACGAAGTATTGGCTTCTTTATTTGATATTCTCTGCTTAAAACTATACCTAGAAACAGATTGGGCGTGTTCAGGAAAATGAGATCTCATTGGGCTCAGTGTCAAAAGCTGAGCAAGCGAATCCAATATTTTGTTTCTTCAGTTATTTGACAGCAAAATTTCTGAGGAATCCTGTTCACGAGACTGAGATTGCTGAGGGCTCTGAGCTGTGATCTCATTTTCCTGAGCTCGCCTACTGCAAATGCCACAGCAACTTCAACAGAAACTTTGACAACCACATCACACATTTAGAGCCACTGGTTTTAGATGGCTTTAAATACAATAGCACGGCAAATGCAAAATCGACACCAGCGTCAACGTTAGACCAAAACCCTTAATTTGATGTCGCTGTGCCAATGTTACCAACTTTAAGGCGAAGTTTTTCAGGTTTATCAAACACTGAAATGTAAATGTGACAACCGAATTTCAACAATTTTTGTTTATTTGTTTTGAATCTGTCACAGTTTTCGTTTCGTTGCTGTCAAAGTAGCAACTGCAGTTGCTGTGTCAATCTGTTTCTCGCAAACGCCAATACGTTAACAAAATATTAAAATAACTTTGACATAATTTCCTAGTCATGACCTATGATTTGGCCAAAATCCGTTGGACTTCATTATTTATTTATTTAACACAGGGTATTAGTTTAACATACACAGTGCAACACGAAAAAAAAGTTAGATAATTTATTTAATTTCACGCATAGCTTTACAATTAACATTACATCTTTGTCAATGGAGCTTAAATATTCAGTACGAAAAAAACAGTCTGCTATTTTATGAGATAAGCCAGTATATGTACCTACATATGACAGGTTATGTGTTTTTTTAGTTCAGTTATGTATTTAAGTAGCTCAATAGGGAAATTCATTATATCAAAACTCAAATCCTGTGTAACTAATTATGTCAAATGGAATTTGCGCTGTCAACCATGACAACAACATTCATTAGAAAAGGGCATAGTAATTAAACGCTCATCACAACATTAATGAGTAGGCATTTTGTAATGAATTGAAACAGATTTGCGACAGAAATGGTAAATAAATTAATCAGTTTATGGGCAACGAGCTCGAATGCATTTTAAGACTAAATTTTGTTTTATAGGCATGTTTTACCAATGTATGCAAATGCAAAAAAGGCATCTGAAAATCCAAAAAAAAAAAAAAAACAATAATTCAATTCCAAAGACAATTTAGTCATTCCTTACACATTAAGAGCCTGCTTAGATTGGTTGGTTTCACGACGCACGTAGTGAAAAGCCATGTTGATGTTCAAAGGGTAGACACAGTGTATTCAAGAGGACACAAGAATCCACAAGCTTTTTTTCAAAGCGAACCTTTGTTTCCAAGTGGTGAACATCGGGTGCCTAGTACCTTTAACTGAAGATGGGGTTCCAACCCCTGTGGACGGTCTTAGGGGGCAGCAAACGAGAGAGGGGGGAGGAGTGTTCCCACTAAGACACTTCTCCTTATCCAGGTGGTAGCGGAAGAATTCTCCGGTGGCGTCTACAGTTCCAGTTATGTAGGTTGAACTTCTTAGTGAACACCTTATACGGGCTAATACGACGTATTCGGAGTTCAGGCCTATAAGGAGCGGTTAATCCTGCTCCCCGCCCTTGGAGTTATATTGTAAGGGTCTGGTCCTCCAGGTTGGGGGTCGTGCCGTCGGGGTGACTTCCCGGCCACGTAAAGCTATTTAGTAACGAGCAACAACAAGCCTCGGATATGGACGGACTTGCCGTTGACGAACCTAGCAAACGAAAAAAGGACAACGAACTTCGGATTTGCACCTGGAATGTTCTGTCTCTCTATAGACCACGTGCAGCTGAACATCTAGCGGAGGCCCTAGACTGCTACAAAGCAGACATCACCACCATCCAAGAAGTGCGATGGGATGGGCCGGGCAAAAAAAACTGAAAACTGCGATATCTACTACGGTGACTGTTACCGACCACAAGGGCAGCGTCTTTTTGAATGTGGATTTGTTGTTAGAGGCAGGCTTAGGCAAGAAGTTTTGAGTTTCAATTATGTAAACGAAAGCCTCACGACAATTCGCATCAAGGCTAAGTTCGCCAACATCAGCCTAATATGCGCGCATGCCCCCACAGAGGAGAAAGATGACGACACCAAAAACGAGTTCTACAAGCTCCTGGACAAGACATATGAGCAATGCCCTAGCTATGACATTAAAATTGTCTTGGGTGATTTTAATCCCAAACTAGGAAGAGAAGACGTCTTTGGTGGCACAATCGGAAGATACAGCCTGCACGAAACCACCTCCGATAACGGACTCAGGTTAAACGGCTTTGCTGCGGGACGAAACGTTGTGGTAGCTAGTACACAGTTCCCGCATTACGATATACATAAGGGGACAAGGCAAGAAGTTTTGAGTTTCAATTATGTAAACGAAAGCCTCACGACAATTCGCATCAAGGCTAAGTTCGCCAACATCAGCCTAATATGCGCGCATGCCCCCACAGAGGAGAAAGATGACGACACCAAAAACGAGTTCTACAAGCTCCTGGACAAGACATATGAGCAATGCCCTAGCTATGACATTAAAATTGTCTTGGGTGATTTTAATCCCAAACTAGGAAGAGAAGACGTCTTTGGTGGCACAATCGGAAGATACAGCCTGCACGAAACCACCTCCGATAACGAACTCAGGTTAAACGGCTTTGCTGCGGGACGAAACGTTGTGGTAGCTAGTACACAGTTCCCGCATTACGATATACATAAGGGGACATGGCGAACTCCTGGCCAATCAACCGCCAACCAGATTGACCACATTGCGATCGACGCAAGGCACTCCTCCAGTATCAAGGATGTCCGAACGTTCCGAGGAGCCAGCGTTGACTCGGACCACTACCTCGTTGTAGCAAAGATAATGCTACGGATATCCAGACCAAAGCCAAAACAGGGAAATACTATGAGGAAGATTGAGTCTCTCGCGCCCTCTTAAATAGTCCTTTGCCGCCAACTGCCAATATCGAGAACCAGTGGGAAAACTGCCAGGAACTGAACTGGTTCGACGAAGAATGCTGACAAGTACATGCAGCCAAACAACAGGCATACAAAGCGGTGCTGCATAGAAGGATCAGAGCTGCTCACGAGCTCTACGAGCAGAAGAGGAGACATGAACACAAGCTTCTTAGAAGGAAAAAGATAGAACATGAGATGCGCGCGAGGAATTAGAGGGATGCCATTGCAGGAATGAAGTTCGGAAGTTTTACCAAAAAGTAAAAAGGACCTCCCAAGGTTACAAGGCCCGAATCGAGGCCTGCAAGGACGATCAGGGGAACATCGTGGTGAAATCGCATTCGGTGCTGAGGATATGGAAAAATCATTTCTGCAAATTGTATAACGGCGATGAAGAACCGAATTCCCCTACCATGCAAATTGCACCATTCAACCTTGACGACGCACAGTGGATCGACTCCATACATTTAGACGTGAAAAATTCTAATATTTTCGGAAAATATCTGTTTCCATCGAAATGATTATAAATCTAGAATAGTAACATAATTTAACAAAAAAAAAAAAGCGACAGTAAGCTATCTATATGAATATGGAAAGAAAATCCGTTGATGAATCACTACTTTTGTACCAGTGGAGTGTTTGACACCAAGTTTTGAGGGAATGTTCGGGTAGTGTTGCAGATGGTTTTTAAGAACTTTGTACAAAGTCAGCCAAGCCATTTATGAGATGGCCAATAATGTCATAGAAAGCACCTGTTTTTTTGGCGTCACTAATGAATGAAAAAGTGATAAATTTTCAAGTGACATATTTATTTGATTCAATTTATGTATATTCATATGTATTAATATTTTCCAAAATTTCTTTGTATGTCTATTGTTCCGCATGCTAAGTTTAATATAAAATAGTATGAAAGTTAACTTAAGAATATGGTTACAATATAAAGAAAATAAATAAAATTAAAATAAAAACAAAAACAAATTCTATGTTTGTACTTAAACAATATATGTACATACTTTGCTTTGCAAATCTTTGCAAGGTATATCACATATATTTCTAGAAAGAAGACGTTCACAGCTATCCAAAACACTTAATTTATTTTTAAAGCAACCTTAAGCACATATTTAGATTTTCCAAAACAAATACGGAAAAAACATGTTTTTTTGCTATTCCAATGACACATTTTTTAAATTCAACAAACAAACATTAAGACAATTTCAACACAGGTTTATAAAAGCACATACCTTCACGAACATCTGCCATTTTTTTTTTCAATTTCAATTAAAATTTTAATTTTAATAATTATTTGTCTAAATAACCTCAACGCACCAGATCAAAAAAAGACTTTTCACCTTCACTTTTGGAGATCATTTATTCTATACTAAATTAGTTTAAACAAGAAAAAAATTGTTTTCAGACTTAACAGTTATCCGTTATAGATAAGAAATTGAATTTTTTGCAATTTATGTCGTTGATTTTTTTACATGGAGGCGATCCACTGTGCGATGTAGGCCAACAATTCCATCCAACCGATCTCAACGAAGTGAAGATAGCTATATCTAAACTAAAGTCCAATAAAGTGCTGGAGCTGATGGCTTTGTTTCTGAACTATTCAAAGCGGCTGGCGATGAATTGGTTAGGAGTATGCACCAGCTCATCTGCAAAATATGGTCGGAGGAAAGCATGTCCGATGAATGGAACCCCAGCATTGTTTGCCCGATCTACAAGAAAGGCGATCCACTGGACTGCACCAACTACTTCTCTTCTCTGCCGTACTTTGTGAACGCCTGAAGCCATTCGTCAACAATCTGATAGGTCCATATCAGTGTGGCTTCAGACCAGGGAAGTCCACAACTGCAATTGAGAAGCAAAGCCCTCTCTCTAGCAACCAAACTATCCCTGTATAAGACGCTTATCATCTAGGTCCTGATATAAGTTGCAGAGGCATGGACAACGGTGGATGAGAACGCGTTAGGCTGTTTTGAGAGGAAATTTCTCCGTGTGATTTTTGATCCCGTCTGCATAGATGGGGAAAGGAGAAGAAGATACAACTATGAACTAACTATACGGGCTGTACAGCGACACCGACCTAGCCATAAAAGTGAAAAGTCAACGACTTAGATGGCTGGTTCACCTAGAGCGATAGGACATCAATGCTCCGGCCCGGAAAGTCTTTGAATATAAACCTGTGGGACAGTATGCAGTAGAGGTGGACAGCGTAAGAAGTGGCGCATGCAAGTGGAAGAGGACCTCAACCAATTTGGCGAGTGAAACTAGCTAGAAACCGAGCTGGCTGGAAAAAGCTTGTTGGTCGAGGGTTGAGCCCCTGGTCCACCCTGGACTGTAGCGCCCACCTTTAGTAAGAAATGAAGGAATAGCTCGGACCATAACTTGAATTTGACAATATGTTCCTTTATACACCTCATTTTCTGGTATTATCAATAGCCCTTTACTATACAGTTTGAAAAATGAGTTTCTATTTTTTTTTCACTACCGGACTTATCAGTGAATTCTCAATAAAAACTCGAATTATCCTCGAGGACTTTTCATGTCCATAAATTTTTCTTATTTTTATTAAATCTGGTTAGTATTTTAATAAACAAAAAAATAATTGGCATAATATAAAAGTTTGTTAATTGATAAAGCTTTTAAATACTAAAAATAGAGCTCCTATAGTTAAACTAATTGTATCAAAAACTTACTGTTCCTTAATCAGATTATCGAAATTAAAAACTTTTATTGTGGCTGGGTGTTTTTCCCCCTGGAAAAATCCCTAGGTATGCCAAAGCATAAAACATTTGCAACGAGAGTGAAAAGTTCACTGTTAACAACGTTTTTATCGATAGTTGTTGTGCTTAACACTGTCAATGACGCGGTGGACGTTAGGTCTCATCGACATAATTTTGTCAGCATGGCTACTCTCATCTATACACACATAAATTAATGAATACATCCGAAAATTTCACGCACCAAACTTAAAGATCTTAAGAAATCGACAAAAGAATTAAAATTTTAGTTGCCAACTAATAGCACCCAGCTTACATCCCCTAACTTAAAATTCAAAAAGACTCTATATTAGGTTTGTTCGTGTACTTTCTGGGCTAAATTGGGCAGTCTGCCAAATTTTGATGAGTGGAGATGCAATTCTCTCAGAGAAAAGTAAAACTGTGCAAAAGTACACGAACGCATAGAACCAAAAATTTCTACCACATTTCAAACACCAACAAAAAGTAAACAAAAACAAAGTTTCCAAGAAAATAAAAAACAAAGCCACAGAACTGAAATATATTTTTTAACTTAACATTTTTCATTTAAATTGATATTTTTTTAATAATTAATCCCGAAATCAGCATTCCAGAAATGAAAAACTCAAATACATTTAAAAACAAATTGTTTATTATTAAAAATATTTTGTTATGAAATCAGTTTTTTCACATAAAAGCACTGCACAATAAACAAAAACAGAAGAAATTCACTATTTAATCACTTTTTTTCTCTAAATATAGCTCCACTAAATAATTTATTAAAAAAAAACGAACAGATTAGAACAAAAATCACTTTAACTAAAAAAGAAAAACAAACTAAAAGTAAACAACAGCCATTTTGGTTTTGTGTTGTTGTTCTTAACTCACAGAACACATCACTTACCAATTCTGCCCAAACAAATTCCTTGGGCAGAATTTGGCAAAAATTGTCAGGAAGGGGAAATTTTTTGCTCTCTCGTGAGCGTTCTCTTCTGCCAAAAACTACACATTTCTTGCGTACGCGAACAGCTTTGGGCTAAATTTGGTAGGTTTGGGTAGAATTTGGCTGTTTTGTGTGAGTACGCGAACACAGCTATTATGTATGAATATTTGTATGTCTTATCTCAGTTTCCAGTAACACACATACTTAAGCAATCAAAAAACATGCAACCAAAACAAGCAAAAAAAAAAACGCAGCTATGACGAGCACTAAATCAAATTTCACCGGTCCATCAGTTCGTTGAAGTTATAAAATCTCCACATTCCGGGAAGGAAACTTCTTCAGAAAACAAAATTAAGTTACAGCTCTCTAATAACTTTGTCATTGAAGTTCTTCATTAGATTTTTGCTCCCCCGGATACACCGCCCCACACCCATTTTCAAAAGATATTCCTTCGACGACGACGATGAAGAATGAAGATTGCTTCTATTCGAATCTATTTCTATATGCTTGTCAAGTTTTCAGTTTGCACCATATCCTTAGCCTGGGTCTTTCATAAAATAGACTAACCAACAACTCAACTCCCATCAGTTTACTTAGGGTTCCAAGTATGAATCAACTTTAATGGAGCATCTTTTGAAAGGTGGTGGTGTCGAAGTCGAAGGAGAACGTGTGGTTTGTTCTTCTTTTGTATTATTTGAACGGGTTATGGGAGTGATAATATGTGCTGATTTTATACGTTGAGGATATTGGAAAATATTTGTTTGGTAAACCATTCTGGAAGTTTAGTGTTTTTGATAAAATATAATTTGAGGAGCAGCGTTATGGTATGAGGTTTTAATAAATTGGCAAAGATTTGAAATTTAAATAAACCTGTGCTACACATAATTGCAGTAAATTCTGTCATATATAATTTTGAGTAAATAAACTTTAATTGCAAGTTCGACAAGCCCAAAGGAATTTTTTTCTGTATTTAGCCTTTATAAGAAAAAAGTCATCACAGATGATTGGTGATAAAGCCTAGTACAAACTGGTGAATCATGTCGTGAATCCATACAAAATTTACAATTTTCTTCACCCGTGAACGTGCTCGTGAGGATGTCTGGAGAGTTTTCGTTCACGAGCAATTCCCGTGCAAAATGTACGGGAACTATTGGTGAACACTTGATAGTTCGATTACTAAAGAAAAATGCCTCAGTGGAAGCATTGTGGATTTAAATGTCAAACGTTCACAACACGTTCGCAAGTCTGTACAAGTGAGCAATGTCAAAAAATCACTTTCTCTATTGGTGATTGTTCACTTCAAGAGGAAGTATGTACTAGGCTTAACATGGCATATACCAAGTGCGCTCATTTAACCTCAAAGTGGCAACCTACGGGTATTGTGCTCGTGTCTCGTCCATCTGGACTTGACTTACGAAACTTATTGGCATTATTGTTCAATATACATATGTACAAAAAAGCAAGCAACACTATGTTATGCTCTGTCGGCAATGACTACCTGAATAAATATACTAAGGTCTTGAAAGATTCTACCAGAAGGTTGTGGATAAATTCAAAGTCTTTGTCAACAGTCTGGAAGACAAAAACCTTACAAAAGTTACTCTGGCATATTAAGAGCTGAGGTCAGTAAAGATTTCAAAAAATAGCTATGTATATAGGGTTCCGAAAAACAGATGTGGGGGATGAACCCTTTGTGAGTCAACAGCAGCTCACAGCAGGTTATTGGTTTCGGATTACCTATATGTACGGTGACCATATTTCTGGGAGCAAAACCCGGGACAAAAAAGTAAACATTTAAAAACGTGAACAAATTATTGGACTTTTCAATAATTTTTATGTAGGTAATATCTAAAATAAATATTAAAGAAAAACATAATAAGTAACAGAAAAGAAAACGAACATTAACATAAAATATAATGTCTTCACAACATAACTAAAAATTAAAAAAAAATAAACTTAACGTTTTTAATTTCATTATTAAAATAAGACCCAGTTTTTCAGTGCAGAGTTAACTCGGAGTTAAATAGAATAGTGACTACATACGAATATTTTTGTTAGACATTTAAACGTAATAGATTTATCTTTTTCATGCTCTTTTTGACACAAGAGTATTGTAAATAAAATGAGTCGGACAATATTTTATGAATAAGGATTTACTTAACGTTGCATAGAGAATGTCCAAATACGGGACAAATAATCTATAAGTACCTGAATACGGGACACTTGTACGTCCCGGGTTTCTTAAAAAATAAACCGGGACAGGCTATAGAAATACGGGACAATCCCGGGAAAACCGGGACGGATGGTCACCGTACCTATATGGCATGCTGTCCATAGCTTAAGTAGGACAGCCGTCATAGCGTCCTTATCTGTGATTGACAACAAAAGAATTTTGTTTTGTTTTGAAGTAAATAACAACAAGTAACTAAATGTTGCCAATAAACAAAAATGTGTACAACGCCAAAGATAAAACCTCACTATTGCTTTCTAATTGCGTCTATTGCTTTCTAAAGTACTGGAGAGTGCTAGAACGCCACTACGGCTCAATGAAATGAAAATCCCCATGCACACCTCCCTGTGGTAGAGAGTGGGTAAGGCTTGCATGCAAGGGGACCCAATGGATGCCGGGATAAGCAGAAAAACCAGCAGTGCTGGTCAGGGAACAAACTTATTCTTGGGATGGTTAAAAGCCCTGAAAAGGCGGAAGAACTGCAGGTGGCGGTCGACTCGGCAAGATAGTCTGGTGGTGGAGGAGCCTTTTTTTGAAAGGCAAATGGCAGCACATGTAGCGTCTCTAACCCATATTGGGAGGCTACAAAACGCTTCTATTTTCCCATAGTGTGCGGCCTCGATCAGATGCGTTAAACCAAACAAAGGGCGGTTGTGCCTGTCGAATCTGAGATTCTGTATGTTATGTTTATACATAAAACATATGACAACAACTGGAAAGGAGTCATCAAGAGGTAATCATTTTATGGAGAATTCTAAACCGCTTATCAGATTTGAGGATGCGGAATCTTTCGTGTACCAGCGTCAATCAAGACGCCAAAACTATAAATGAATCGTCAACAAATACAGGAGGCCTTTCAAGAAGAGCAAATAATAATTTTGGCTACCGCATACATACATGGAACGCTCGATCTTTATACGGCATAGGTAGATACGATTAAGTTGAGCGTGAAAAGCTTCACCCTAACATCAGTATCCTGGGTATCGGGTGTCAGCGAAAGTATGTGGATAGGAAGAGCCGAACACAGATTCGACACCGGGCAAACGAGAATTCTGTATTCCGGGGAGGATGCTGCATGCTGTCTGAATTATGTTGAACTAAGAAGCGAGGGTTAGTCTAAATTCCTGGGTTTCCATTTTTGCAAGAATAATGATAGCAAGGTTCCGTTCAAAAATTCGTAACCTCACAAAAATTCAGTGCTACGCCTCCACAATAAAGCGACCGGAGAAGACAAGAGCCGGCATCATAATAATCATGGGAGATCTCAATGACCAAGTCGGAACGCACGATGAAATGGCTTGGGGTCGCGGAATGAAAATGGCGATTTGCTAGTTGACTTTTGTAACGTTAATCGTCTTGCACTGGATAGGACTGTGTTAAAACATAAGACTTGCAACAAAATCACCAGATGCATCCGGATGGTCAAACTGAAAATCGAATTGACCATATCATGATTCAGTAGCCATTAAAGAAGTCAATGTGCGATGTTGTAAGTATTAGAAATGCCGACATGGGCAGCGACCAACAATTATTTGTTCTCATGAGTCTCAAGCTACGAACCACAGCTGTACAACGACAACCACAGGGTGCAGCAAGGAGTTTGAAGTTCAATACCAATGTCGTAAATATGTCACCAACCTTAAGGACAGAGCTTCGTCATTAAACGGAATTTGACATTTAACAATTGATGAGATTAGGGGTGATATAAAAAGTGATTTTATGGAGGTTGGATACGAAACTATACCAAAGCGAACGAGAGTTAGAGACTCTTGGATATCCCAAGACACCTGGGATAGAATCGAGCTTCGCGAATCGTTGAAGATGCAAATAAATGCCGAAGCAGATGTCAACGAAAGAGTGAATTGCGAAGCAAGTATCACTTAGCACAAAAGATATACCGTCTATCGCTGTGTGAGACGTGACAGGAAGGTGAGATTAGACGGACTCGCAGGAAATGCGGAAAACGCTGCAAGAAGAGGAGATATGAGGGAATTATATCAAATATCCAAAGAAGTTGTTGATACAAGCTGTATGGGAAAACGAAATCTATCCCAGCGACTAGAAGGATGGTGTAATTGTTAAGTTGCCAAAGAAAGGTGACCTTAAGAATTGCAACAATTGGCGAGGCATTACAGTTTTGTCCGTTTTTCCAAAGCTAATGGCAACCATAACTCTCGAGGGGATGAAGGTTAGAATCGAGAGGCTACACTCAAGAGGCATCAAGCTGGTTTTCGCAGTGGGCGGTCGTGTTTCGACCATATTAACACCCTGCGTATCGTTCTTGAGCAGTCTGCGGAGTTTCAATCACCGCTTTACCTCATATCCGTGGATTTTGAGAAGGTGTTTAACCGAGTCAACCGTGAATGTATATGGCGATCACTTCTTGGTAGAAAAATTCTCCCAAAATTTGTTGCAATTATAAGAGAGAACTATTACAACGAAAGATGTTTTGTTTTACACAATGGGCAGCAATTCTATCGCTAATTCTCTTTTTACTGGAAATACATGATGTTTTGACGGACAGCGTTGTAACAGCGAAGAGACAGGGCATTCAAAGGAGACCATTTGAAAAGCCAAGTCACTAAGACTATACCGATGATGTATGTATGTCTCTTGGTTCTTGGAAAATGACTCCAGCTGAACGGGATGTGTCAAGAAATTAAGGTGAAAGGAGTGTCAAGTCATTAAAAATAAATAGCAAAAATACAAAAATAATGCTCACAGGCTGCTCCGCACATCAGCGTATTTTTCTACAGGAGACGCCAGTAAATTGAAGAGGTTGAACAATTTAACTCCCTTGGAAGTATTATTTCAGTAAATGGTTGTACTGATCGGGAAATTCAAAGTAGAATAAATAAAGCTCGCCCAGCCTTCGATTCTCGGTCCCTTGTTTGGAAATCCAGTCAAATCTCCTTCGTTCTAAGTTGAGATTCTTCGAATCCAGTGTCAAATCCGTACAGTTATATGCCTGCGGAGTCTGGAAAGTCACGACTACCATCTCAAGAAAATTGCAGCCTTTTGTGAATCACTGTCTACGCCATGTTCTAAAAATTCGCTGGCCACAAATTATATCAAACGAAAAATTGTGACGCAGGACAAGTCAAGGCGGGCTGGACGTCGACATAAGAAAGTGTAAATAGCAATGGGTTGATCACACACTGAGGAAACCAAACGATGAAATTGCGTAAATCAGTACGTTGAATGGAATCCTCCGGTTGCACGGTGGGTTGGAACACCAAGAACAATATGAAAATCAACAGCAAAAGCAGACTCTCAGATAAAGACGTGGCCACAGTTAAAATATCCAACTGCAGACCGTGAAGGATGGACACGATTTGTTGGCGCCCTTTGTCCCAAACGGGGTTACAGGACTTGATGACGAAGATTGATGGCAGAAGCTTTGAGATACATAGCTGAGAAGTTTACTATAAGCATATTAACTCCAGGAATGACACCTTAGTGGTAAGCAGGATCATCTCACTTCGATCTCCGTGGATCCATTGCAGTCTCCAGGATAAAGGTACAAAGGTAGGTATGAGGAGGGAAAGGTTGGAGATTGAGGGGATTTTAGGTGTGGGATGACACCTTGGACCATCCTACTGAATTCTGTGTGAATTTTAGTATATTCTTTAGTGTCAAATCACAGATTAAAAAGTATTCTCCGAGAGCTTCTTTTCTTACTCTTCTTGATAGGTTTTGGCTTCACAAAGGAAATAAGATGAGCCCTCCTCTACTTCTTTATCTGGACTCCATCTATACAAACATATATATACATAGGTTCGTGGCCATTAAGACTCCAACTAGGAGCTATAATGGAGGCCTGCTTACCTCAAGTAGATATTCAGTTTTGTTTTTGAAATATTCGGCTATACATAAATTCCTTTCAGACAAGACAAGTTTCATTTGATAACCATCTGATGTCTGCAACTTCAAGAAACTCAAGCGGATTCTACTTTTTTCTTCCTTAAGTGGCATATAAGTACTGAGGATCTGTTTTTGGCCAGTTCATCTGATATTTAATTTCCGAAAATATCAAAATCAGGATCTCAGGTCATTTCGGTAATGGTTAACCAGTTTTTGATTTTAAAGTGAATGAAGAAATAGCTATTTTACAAGATGCAAGATGTTTCGCGGCTTCATAAACTGCAAGCAGCAGATCGAGCGAACGAAGCATTAAAAAGGAATTTAGTAAAATGTAATCAAAAAATGTTTTTTCGTTTATAAAATTTATTCTTGGCAGTCAAAAGGGGACTTCATGTTTTCATTTTCCGATGTATCTCACTTCTCCCAGCTGAGCCTTACCTTTATAGCCACGAGTAAAAGGGAGCGCTACGATATCCCGCAAACCAAAATCTCGAATAACGAAATCTCGCATTTTTTTAAAAATCTCGAATAACGAAATCTCGCAAAATAAAAATCTTGTTTTTCATAATCTCGCAATTACAAAATCTCGCTTTTTACAATCTTGCATTTACATCTTGAACCTAAAAATCTCGCAAATTTCAACCAAAATCTCGCAATTTAAAATCTCGCAAATCAAAATCTCGCAGCTTCAAATTTCACAGCAACGAATCGCACACGGCTTTTAGAAAAAATTGTCTTTTTTGTTTTTGAGAATATACCTACCCAAGAGCACTTTGGATAATTTTTCTTTCCAACTAATAGTTATTATTACCCGTCAATACAAAAATTTGTACATTCTTTATTACTGTTAATAACCTCTATAATCATTTTGGTTGTCTTTTACGCGTTTATAATGGAACTAAAAGTATTTTTCTAGTTCAAGGCCAAATACGAGTAATGCGATTTGCACATGACACTTTACAACTGGATAAACCATCTCTATGTTCTCTTTCCTTCTTGTTCTTTTAAAAACAATAATATTGAAAAATCAAAAGCTCAAATTAATAAATAACAGTGTGGTCTTAAAGTACCCTGACACTGGCTTATATATTTTGCAGTAGGTAGGATATCTCGCAAAATTTAATTGTATTGCAACAAATATGTACATTTTTTTTAATCAAAATCTCACAAATTATCATCTCGCGCGAGATTAGATTTTGATATGCGAGATTTTAGTTTGTTGGATTTCGTTATTGCGAAATTATGAAAAGCAGGATTTTGTTAATGCGGGATTATGAAAAGCGAGATTTTGTAATTGCGAGATTTCGTTATGCGAGATTTCGAATGCGAGGTTTTGATTTGCGAGATTTCGTAGCCAACCCCGAGTAAAACACACGTGCAGCTTTTTCAGGTTCTATAATGGGAGCAGACATACTCAAGAGCTGCATGTAGCCCAGAGCTGTGCACAATATTTCTTAATTTGCTGCGCAGTGTTGCAGCAATGAGTGGTTGTTCGTCGGCCGCTGACCAAGTTCAGTGAAGAAAAGTACAGCTATGCACAAAAAGCCTTCAAATCGACCGATTGGAAAGCTTATAGCTTCTGTTTTAGATGTCCGATCTTCAAAGCTAAGGTCTTTTATTAAAAGATCAATGTCAATGTATAACATTTTTTAAGAAAATTTTTTCATACTAGAAATCAGATTGAGTCCCAAATCAATTTAATTTTCACTTTTCAAAATGCATGTAAATGAAAAATTTCAAAATTTTGAAAAATAATGTTTTAAAAAGTTATTACCCCGACTCTCCTCTACAAATTTGTTAGTGGTTTTTTTAATAGTTAAATGTAAAGGGAGAGGTGGCAGGAGCACTTATCAAAATTGTCAACCTTAAAATTGACTTTAATTTAAGAAAAAAACAACAAAATCCTTAAAATACGTCGATTTAATAAGCTGTGAAAAAATCAAACTTTGCTTTGCAAGGCTCTACAGCAGTGTTTCCCAACGTGGAGCCCACGTCCCACAAGGGGGCAATACGCAATACGGTTTAGAAGGGGGGTAATTTTATATTCTGATGAACTTCAAATGTATTAGATTTCTTAATTAAATAATTTTACGAATGAGAAAAAAGATCTTACTCTCGCACTCATTAAGTTTAAAAAAAAATCTGGCATTAATGCTGAGTTGTGCAAATTTTCGCTTGTGCAAAACTGTGAATGTTTTTCTCAGAACAAAATGAAAACCATGGGGAATTATACTTCATACTGAAGTAAGAGTGCTCTTAAAAATGTTTGAAAAGATTTGCGGATTTTTTTGATTCTGTTAAGCGACAAACCGAAAATGAACATGTGTAAACGTTCGATGGTAAGCCCTTATTAGTGAGTTATTAAGTCGATGTTTTTGAAAAATTAAATACATACATTTAAAAAGCAACTTCAAGGAAAATTTAAAAAAAACGATAAGATATTTGGGTCCGCTTATTGATATTTACAACACACATTTGACAGGTGTCATTGGCTCCAAAAATGTGAAGTGACTGAAACCGTTAAAAAATATATTCCGTTGACTTTCTGTCAAATCCTAGTAAGTCTGTTCTGAAGAATTGCTTAGAAGGTACAAAAAATTAATATAAAATGTAATAAAATGGAATTCTTTGATCGTAAAAGGTATAAAAACTATATTATTAAAAAGAACTCTGCCAACAAGACTTAAATTCAATAGATAAAAAGTCAATCAAACACCTTAGTCTTGTTCAAATAATTTAATTTATTTATGACGCGTTTCGGCCATTAGCCATCATCGGATCTAAATGTTTCTAGTCGATTTTGATCCGATGATGGCTAATGGCCGAAACGCGTCATAAATATTAAATTATTTGAACAAGACTATAAGGTGTTTGATTGACTATTTATCTATTGTATAAAAACTAGTTGATAGAACGAAAAGAAACCATAACACAATTTAATTACGAGACATTGATATTTGAATGCAGTGATTTGTTTTGATCTGAAATACATTAAAATAGCGATTTGCGAAGTTTTGACAGAGAACCGATGATTTATCTATCGGATATACGTATTATGAAAAAGTTTGGTGGGGCATAGCACGAAAAAGATTGGAAAACACTGCTCTACAGGATTAGAAAAAGCTTAAACAAAAAACTACATTTGTGAATAAAAATGATTGAGAAATATTAAACAATTTTGGTTGATTGAGTCCTTTTTATGATAAATATTTAAATGTGCATTCACATTTTAGAAAGTACTTTCACTAGAAAACTGTCGAGAGTGACTTGGATATTTGGTGAACTAATTTCATGACCGTGTCCTCTTGCGGGTTTTACTCTCGAGAGCTTCTTCAGAGCTGACCACCGTCTTTTTCCTCTCAAATGAATATATGCCTTAAAAGTGTGCAAAGTTTTTCGAGTGCGGCAATGTACACAGCAATGCGTGATGCACAACAATTTTAGCCATAAGATACGTTTCTGATGGTAGAATTTGTGAGGATTTTATTTCGTGGATGCGTTGTAGGAACACCCATGTTCCGTGATATTAAACCTGCGAAGAGTACGAATCCGATGAAAAAGATTGGAGAGAAACCAGGAAACAATGACAGCAGTCACTGCCAAAGAGAAGTTGGATGGAACTTTTAGACCTAAGGATAGTTGTTTTTGGCCGTTTTTACAGACGTCAGGTCAACGGCTGTTTTCGAAGAAGTCATTTGCGTCAAAAATACATTTGCAGATTGATCTTTAAGGCAAATTACTAAAGCCACATCTTTCAAAACATCATCTGCGGTGCAGCTGTGCAGTAAAAAAAATCGAGTTGAAAGTAAAAAATTGAGAAACAAGAGAGCGTGTTCGTAAACATCAAATGCTTTTGCGAGCAAGTTGAATGACGCTAATCAAACCAATTTTGTGCAAGCAGGACAATTGCATATTACGATTGCAATCTGTGTCAAAAAATGACGATCATTTGATGATCATATCGACTTTGATTTGACCATTTCAAAAATGGCCAACGTCAGTTCTTATGTTAAATGATCGTTATTTTTTGACGTGAATATAGCTTTTGTTTGCACAAAGTCTTTTTTATCAACATCACTCAATTTTCTTGCAAGTGCATTTGACATGCTCTCTGTCTTCTTAATATTTTTGTCGTCAGCTCAATTTTTACTGCCGAATTGCACCGCAGATAATGTTTTCTATTATGTGACTTTTGCAAACTGTCTTATCGAACACAATGCTAATGCAGAAAAAAACTTGTATTTTAATTTTCGAACAAAACGACATTTGAGAACATTCTGCAAATGAGTTTTGACGCAGATGATTTTTTCGAAAACGGCCTTTACCTGCAAAGCCACTGGCCAATTATCTTGTCACAGCTAAAGAGGAAGCTAAAATTTTCACTCGAACTAGAAAGTTATAAGTGGGAATAAGAACATACCATGTGCCATTTTGCTTTCCGAAATTTGAGGTGGTGTTACACAGATCCAGAGAGCTTTCAAAAACGCTGCAAACACACCATGCTACAGCCACAAAGTGCTTAGCTTCATTTTAGAAAGTTCCAAAGTAACAGCTGTTCGAGACACCTCTATAGCAGTTATGGAGGAAGTAATTGCGTTCTTCAAATTTCAAACCCACATCGCTTTGTTTGACCAGGTGTGGAGAGTGGTGTGAAGTGTACTCCAATTTTCTGTAGACTTCATCAAGATTGTGGAAACTCATGAAAATTGCCCCCCCCCCCCTCAACGAAATCCTGGATCCGCGCCTGCTTCCGCTTGGAGTATAACTACTGTAAAAACTTAGTACCTTTATTCATCTATTTAAACAGGTATTTAAAACTGTTGTAACTTCGGTTTGGAGAAATAAATACGTTCAGAATTCTTGAAACGGAAGAAGAAGTGCAGTCTCCACAAAACCAACCAACCAGAAAAGAAATGCTGACACCTGTGTGGTGTGAATGCAGTCCAGAACTATGTAGACTAAATTGTCTCGACTCCATCCACCAATTGAAAAATATTCCGGATGGAAATAGTTAAAAAAACGATGTTGGGGAAAAAAATGTTGTTTGTTAAATGCAACAACAACTAGGACTTAGCTAAACCTGGCTTAACTTAAGCCGAGAGAAAATCTGTGCTACCTGTACGAAATTCATACTTCTTATGTCAATAGTTGATACCGTCACTAAGCTCCGATGTCTATTTTCCAGATTCCGCTAAGCTTACAAAAAAAAAAATAGGATAGAAGAAGAGATGTCTGAGATGGAGAAAAAGGATTGGGTACGATATGTCGACTTTTAAAATATCGACTCCATAAGATCGACTTTTAAAATCTCGACAGAAAAAATCTCGACTGGTTAAAAGACCGACTGATCAAAATATAGACACAAATTTGACCGACTTTTTAAAATGTCGATTTTTCAAAATGTCGATTCTCAAAATGTCGACAGTGATCGAGATTTTATGAATCGAGATTTCAACAGTCGACATTTTAAAAGTCGACATTTTGAAAGTCGACATTTTGCGCGCGCTTGTAAACATCATTCCCTAAACTATGATCTGATCATTATTATCTAATATCGCATTGTCATAATGCAATAAATCGCATTTTTTGTAATTTAATTTCTGTTGCCTATATATTTTGACGTCTTAATTGCCTGTTATTCAGGGTCTGTAACGTGTTTTAATTGTAATACAATAATAAAACATCCAGAAAATGAGGCAGTTAAAAGTTCGAAATATTAGGTATAATGTAGGTAGGCAACAAAAATGCGTTCTATTGAACTTTCTTGAAGCTAAATAAAAGGTAGGTAATATAAAATTCATAACTACCTAAATAAGTTCATTATTATAAGAATCAAATAAGAACTTGTATCTTAAACATAGTCTTAAATTTTCCACAGCATCAAAAAACTGTTAAGTTCCTATTAAAAAATCAGGCAAGAATTTATGATTCTTGAGTTTATAGTTATTCCATGTAAACATCTAAGGCAGAGCGTTGTTCTTTGGGTTACTTTCAAATGACCGACAGACAAAATATCGACAAGTCAAAATGTCGACTGGTTAAAATGTCGACTTATATTTTATATCGACTTTTCTGTATGGGAAAAATTCCGACAAGTCGATATTTTTCTCGACTTCTATCAGGGCAGTCGACTTTTTGTCAAATCGACATTTCAAACTGTCGACATTTTAATAAGTCGGTAAAAACAAAGTCGGTATTTTAACTTTAAAAAAAAGTCGATAAGAGTCGACATTTTAACCAGTCGACATTTTTTTTGTCGGTCATTCGTACGTAACCCGGAGAAAAAGACTGAATATCCGGTTTGAAGATAAACCATCATCAGCTCCAGAGTTCTTGGTACGAAATACTACTGCGTGTTTGGGATCATAATGGAATGAAAGCGGCCATGCCTCAGGAATATACCCTTTACGGTTCAGGAGCTTGTCTAGTAAGTAAATAAGTAAGTCTTTGATTGCAACCTATTGTAACTTAGTATGCCGTAAAGTATCATATTTCCTTTAACGCTTTCAACCCGGAAAGCAGTTAACTTACAAAACTTATTATATGCTAATCTGATCAAATAACTCCTTTTAAGTTAGTATATTCTGGATTCTGGATCTGAATGGATAAGCTGTGGGATACATGAATCCCACCCTGAAATTCTGGTGAAAAATATGTAACTCTGACCACAAAACAGAAAGTATAATATATGTAAATAGTCCACAAAAACAAAAATAATTCTCTATTATTTGCGTTTTTCTTCTTATAGAAAATATTATTCACATTAGCACTTACGCACTTATCTTAGTGAGGTCACGTCAACAAAAACTACATATTTTCAAAATTTTTATAAAAATCGATTCACAAAAATAACAAAATTTATCGCAAAGTCAAAAATAAAAACTGTGTTCGTCTAATATCTACAAACTTGTGCCTCAAGTAATTGTTAAAATTAATATATTAAATTACGAAATGGGATTATTTCACTCATTTCAGAAGTCTTTTTTTGGATTTTAGGGCTGTTTGAATATTGCATGGGACTCTCAACAGGGTCGAAAGGACGAAAGGGTAAAGAAGCAAAGGGTTAATCGATTACGCAATAAAATGTTTTGAAGTTTTTAACAAAATTTCCTTAAATGTTGATAATTCTTTAATATTACTAACTAGCAATTTTTCCAATTACCTATAGAAGTATCTGTGACACTTTATTCTTGAGTTCATATAATGTAACTATTTTAGAAGTTTAATTGCTATAATGAACATCTAATATTTAAATATGTTTAATCTTAACAAATTTAAGTAAGTAAGCTAACAACAAGTTAATTCAAAACTAGGACTATAGGTAATACCTTCCTAGATACATATTTGAATTTAATGGAATCTTTAATTTCTTCTATCAAGGCGATGTTTAGAAATATTTCTTTAAAATATCTTAGCCACATCCTATGTAATCAATCTCTCTTAACAATAAAATGCATCAAAAACAACCACTGCGTGCCTTAAAAATAAAAAAAATAAAATTTGCTCTAGTATACCCGACAGCTATTTGTCTGCAAAATAATCATGCATTGCATTTGAGAGACGTTAAGCTTAAAACGAAGACTGCTCGCTGTTGGTGTCTGGCGCCTTTTTGGCGCCATAGCAACTTTCTCAGAAACTAATGGCAATTGAAGGAAATGCATTTCCTAATTACAAAAGTTCATGTCTTTCGTGCTGAGATGTATTTGGCTTGTTTTTGTCCTCCTGGCTCTGCCTTTTCTCTCTCTCTCTCTGTCCCTATCAGATTCTATGAAATTTCACGCGGGCCCTTTCTTTTTTTTTCTGTAAGGTACTTTCTTTTCGCAATGCATTCAATATTTTTGTTGTTGTTGTTATACGACCCCTGTCGTTCGGCGGCGGTGGCGACATCGTCATCCTCCCTTAGCCCCAATTAGGTAGAGTAGTAAATCTGCCTGCCTTTGGGTATAATCCTCTTTTATTCTATTTCGTCCTGTAGTATGTATGTTTGTTCAAATGTACCAAACCCACCTATACACATGAAAAGGACTATATGTGAGCACAATTATAATGGTTTCATCTTGTTGAAGAAAAAAATTTCCGATCTAAGCAGAGTGCATCAAATAAGGATTCGCGTAGCTTGACAAGCCAACAATGAATAACTGCACTAGTGTGTAATTGGGAATGCTAATGCAGTGAAATTGTCTTTTCTGTAAGGATATGCCTTAAACGCGACAAGAAAAGTTGCACAACTCCTATAAATTAAGTTTAAAATTGTTATCACCATGGATAGTGAGGCAAATAATATATACACATATAATTTTTAAATGCAATTCCCCGAGATAAAATTAGGTAAATCACAACAGCAATAAATTTCCTTTTTATACAAACGTAAGACATCGAAGACAAAATTTGTGTTGCCAGTTTTTAGAAAGCGGAAAAAGTGAAGGAAGTTTAATTAAGGTATTTTTGCCTTCATGGATCTGCATAATAATTTGGAATATCTATACCGGATTCTAAAATGGAGGATACGATACGATACCTGCATCCTGTCTGAACTCGATGTGTTAATTTCATTTCTACGTATATACAAAAAACTTGCAAGGAAATTGGGTAAACAGTGATGGTATTACGAAGGGATACACATAAAACTTTGCATATACATATGAACCTGCCCTTATGGTTTTGATATAAAATAAAATAAATATCTTTTATATCTTCTTTAAAAATGAAACAAAATATGTTGAGTGAGTGCTGGAGGGTATTTTAAAAAAGACATCCGTTTAATTAGTCCGAAAATTCCTTTTGTCCATCTAATTTTTCCTTCAACGGAAAAACAAAACAAAAACATTAACTAATAATAAAATTAGAGTTATTTAAAAAAAAGCAAATATAACAATTAATAACAAAATAGTTTATAGTAATTTTTAAATCACTATAATGCCTTAAACAGATGTGCAGCAGGTCTGCACGCATCGCTGCGAGCAGAGCTGCACTCAAAACACATGTGCATACACTAAAATATTTATCATACAAAGGACTCCATAACACTTTTAGTATGAAATTTTTCGGTATTTCATAATAATTTTTATGCACAAATGTAGTTTTGTATTTCAACTTTATTTAAATTTCTTAATCTTGTAGATCCGAGCATCAGAAGCAAAGTTATAATTTTTTTAAGCTACCGAAATCGAAGTTTTTTAAAGATTTTGTTATTTTTTTGGATTAAAATCAATTTTAAGGTGGAAAATTTAGATAAGTGGCCCTGCCGCCTCTCACGTTGCACTTAACTATAAAAAACTATTTGCATATTTGTAGAGGAGGATTGAGGCAATAACTTTTTAGACATAATTTTTCATTCACATTTGCATTTTGAAAAGTGAAAATCAAACCGATGTAGGACTCAATCTGCATTCTAGTATGAAATAAATTAAACGTTTTAAAAAAAAATTATATAAAAATATAGCCTGACATTTATCCTTTCCATAAAAGCCTTAACTTTGAAGATCGGACAATCAAAACCGAAGTTATATGCTTTCCAATCGATCAACTTGAAGGCTATTTGTGCACAACGGAACTTTTCTCCACTGAACCTAGTCAGCGGTCGACGAACAACCACTTATTGCTGCGGAGCTGCGCAGCAAATTTAGAAATAGAGACATCGTGCAGCTCTGAGCTGCATGCAGCTCTTGAGTTTTTCTGCTCCCATAAGAACCTGTGTTATTTTATTTCGCTGCATGAAAAAGGCTGCACGTGTGTTTAAGCCATAAGGGTATTCATGCCACTGCGTAAAACACTAGATACGATTACGATTTGGTTAAGTTTATCATTTGGTCAATGAACTGTCAAACTTTGTATGGGAAACGGTTTACATAATTTGGTTAAAATTAACCAAGGGTTTTGCTGCGTAAAATTAACCAAATTTATCTGGATAAACTTATCCAAATGTCATTGTGACTTTTAGAACTAGGCGTGTTCAGAAATATGATATGATATCTCAGAGCACAGTACACAAATAGTTATAAGGTATTATACTGCGCAGGTTGTCAGTCGAAAATAAAAAATGGCTGTGAGCGTGAGGAAGAAAACACACGTAAAAACAACAACAAATTAAAATTGAAATTGTCAGAAATAAAAATGGCTGGGAGCGTGATGACTTAAATACATGTAAAAACAACAACAAATACTAACATTTGACATACATTTTTATATAAGAAGAAACAAAAATCAAAACTCAGAGAACTAAAATGAAACTAAAAAGAAACTCTGATAATTTTCTGTAACTGTCGTATCGCAATTGGTTGGCGATAAAAGTTGTGAATAAAAACGTAGTGTATACAAACAAATATAATTAGGACGTCTACAATTACTCGACGACTAGGAAAGCTACTTCTCGCTCGGTGATGAAGAAGAAACTACACCAACAACGTGTTATTTTCATTTGCAACAAAGTTGTTGTTATTTTGTTTATCATCGCCGTCATCGAACGATTTACATTGGCTTGGGAGATCCATAATAGATGGAATCTGTCGTTTGTACTGTCGTGGTTGAACTATAATAGTCGACAGCTCACTGATGTGGTCACATGGAAAAGAGCGAATACATGGAAACGGTATGGCACTCCCATGATTATGTTTTGCTTCTTTTCGTCAGATTTCGTTAACTTTTGCTTTTGGAAGAGAAGAGTGATCCAGAGCACCCTCCACGGAGGTTAAACTGACATTTGGTGAAGTAGGAACGAAAAAAGAGAGAGATTCATTTAACTTCAATGGAATATAACTCTTTTCTCCTTTTGATTGCTTGGAAAGACACTTTTCGTTGGTTTTTGACTTTAGCTTCCACGAGCTTGCTACTGTTATAGTTCTACCTTTACATTTATTTATCGTTCCGAGACTCCGATTTCGTGTTGGTCCAGGAGAGGTTCTCCATTTAAAAATAACTTTGCAATCTGAACACGTCTAATCTGGCAAGTTTTTGACATTTAATATTTGACTCTTATCGAATATCTGACTCAATAACGCAGCATTTAACCAAATGAATAAAAAGGTCGTTCATGTAAGGTCGTTTGCGTAAGCTTATCATTTAACACAATTTGTAAACTTACGACATTGCATGAATACCTTTTATGTTTCATTTTTAAAATGCCCTAAATAGATACAATGAAACACATTTTTTACCTTTATTTTGCAATTTTTTTGAATGATTTTAAAGATTTAATTTTACCAACATTTTTTGGGTCATTTTTTTCACCTAAAACTGTCAAAGGAGGAAACGCAGTCGGTGCTGAGGATATGGAAAAATCATTTCTGCAAATTGTATAACGGCGATGACGAACCGAATTCCGCTACCATGCAAATTGCACCATTCAACCTGGACGACGTAGGCCAACAATTCCGTCCACCCGATCTTGACGAAGTGAGGATAGCCATATCTAAACTTAAGTCCAATAAAGCTGCTGGAGCTGATGGCCTTGCGGCTGAGCTATTCAAAGCGGCTGGCGATGAATTGGTTAGGAGTATGCACCAGCTCATCTGTAAAATATGGTCGGAAGAAAGCATGCCCGATGAATGGAACCTCAGTATTGTTTGCCCGATCCTCAAGAAAGGCGATCCTCTGGACTGCACCAACTACAGAGGCATCAGTCTTCTTAATATCGCCTACAAGATCTTCTCTGCCGTACTTTGTGAACGCCTGAAGCCATTCGTCAACAACCTGATAGGTCCATATCAGTGTGGCTTTAGGCCAGGGAAGTCCACCATCGACCAAATATTCGCACTACGGCAGATCTTGGAGAAAACCCAGGAGTTCCAAATCGATACCCACCACCTTTTTATCGATTTCAAGGCCGCGTATGACAGCATCTATAGAGACGAGCTATATAGAGCAATGTCTAGTTTTGGCATCCCTGCCAAACTCGTCCGTTTGTGCAGGATGACGATGGAGAATGCACGCTGCTCCATCAAGGTCGGCAAAGACCTCACCGACACCTTTGATGTCAAAAAAGGTTTTAGGCAAGGCGACGCGCTGTCATGCGACTTCTTCAACATCGTTCTTGAAAGAATAGTGCATAACTCTCACGTCAACACCAGAGGCACAATCTTTCAAAAGTCCGTCCAATTACTCGCTTACGCTGACGACATTGACATAATCGGACGAACAAAGCGTGATGTCAGTGGTGCTTTTGTGAGCGTTGAGAAGGAAGCCAAGAAGATGGGTCTAACGGTGAATGAAAGCAAAACAAAATATATGCTGTCCACAAGAAAGGACACCCAACACCGACGTCTCGGACAGAACGTCACTATAGACAGCTATAATTTTGAGGTAGTCAGACCTTGTCTACCTAGGATCCGCTATAAACTCAGCGAACGACACCAGCGCTGAGATCAAACGAAGAATTACTCTTGCCAATCGCTGTTTCTTTGGGCTAAGAAGGCAATTGAGAAGCAAAGCCCTCTCTCGAGCAACTAAACTGTCCCTGTATAAGACGCTTATCATCCCGGTCCTGATGTATGGTGCAGAGGCATGGACACTGCTAACAGTGGATGAGAACGCGTTAGGCTGTTTTGAGAGGAAAATTCTCCGGGTGATTTTTGGTCCCGTCTGCATAGATGGGGAATGGAGAAGAAGATACAACAACGAACTGTATGGGCTGTACAGCGACACCGACCTAGCCACAAAAGTGAAAAGCCAACGACTGAGATGGCTGGGTCATCTAGAGCGAATGGACACCAATGCTCCGGCCCGGAAAGTCTTTGAATCCAACCCCGTGGGACAACGCAGTAGAGGTGGACAGCGTAAAAGGTGGCGCACGCAAGTGGAAGAGGACCTCAACCAACTTAGCGTGCGAAACTGGAGACAGCTAGCTAGAAACCGAGCCGGCTGGAAGAAGCTTGTTGGTTGAGGCCCTGGTCCACCCCGGACTGTAGCGCCACCTTAAGTAAGTAAGTAAGTCAAAGGAGTTGTTTTAGCTAATTAAAATGTCGTATTTCATACTTCTATGACGTGATCGATATTTTTGAAACCCAATACATATTTAAGAGTTTTTTAATACTTTCTAAAATATTTAAAGAAAATGTTTACTTTTATGAAAAAATAACGGTACCTTTCAAAGTTAAAAAACCATTAAGTATAATATTTTTTTTTCTCAAAAACGGCTCCTACGACCTTTATTTAACTTTTTTCGTATGCTAAAAGTAGTATAATGATAATCTACTACAAAAGATTATGAAATTTTACACTTAACACCTATTAGTAGAACCTCCCATAGAATGTTTTTAATTTTTCAATTTTCTCATTATCAGTTGAACGGATTTTGATAAATTTTTTTAATACAAACAAATAAGTTTAAATAATTTTGCACATCGAAATTTTCAAAAAAGAAATTTTTGAATTTTTAAAAAAAGTTTCAAATTATTTTTTTGAAAATTCGGTATCACAAAAATGGGATAACAATTTTAAATTCTATTTTTATATTCACATAAATAAAAACTTAAGACTTACATATCAAAATTTTTCCTTAAAAATGTTTTAAGAATTTTTTATATAAAAATATTAAAAAAAAAACCGCTCAAACGATTTTAAACTTTTTTTTCAGTCTTTTTTCACCTCAAACTGTCTAAAGGCAGCGTATTACACTACCATATATATATGGCAAACTTGCCATATAAATACGGTCCACAAGTGACATATGTATAAGAGTGGTATACATGAAAGAATATGTGTATATGATACCGTAGAGGTACTTTATACAAATTCTTAAAAAAAAAAATAGATCTATCACACTAATATGCCAATTGTGGAACGTATTTATATGGCAAGTTTTCCATATTTATATGATAATGTAAAATCGCCTTAATGTTTCTGAACATTTTTATCTCATAATTTCCACGTTTTTATACACAATTATACATATTTAGCCCTCAGAATCTTGAACATAAGAGAAAGTACGTGCGACCCAGTCGTGCATTTTGTTTTGTTGGCCTTGAAGACCTCTCTGATCCAACATTTTTTTTGTTCGTTAACAAAATTTTGGCGTTAATAAATTTTAGGATCTTACGATTCTCTACAAAAAAGCTAAAAAAGGCACTTTTTTAGTAAAAATGGCTCGTTTTTCCTACGAGTTTTTATCAGCAAAATTAATTAATGCTTTTTAAGAAAAAAGCTTTTGGTCTAAGGAAAATTTTGTTTGTAAAAAAAAATTTTTCAAGTGATTTCTCATTGCTTCGTGTCTACTTAACATGCGATTTTGTGCGTACATAGGTTCAACTATGGCAAATTATGCATTCGTAAGAAATCGAGCTCGAGATTTTGATTGAAGTTGGGAAGACGAAAAAAATTGGGTCTCACAATTATCTCTGTCTATCTGTCTTTTCCTTAAACTTGGTACATAGTGACTTTTGGTCATACCCCTCATACGTTTTTGTTCAATTGTTATTACAACTAAATAAAACAGTACCTGCAATACATTTTTTGTAGCAATTTCACAAGATCTTATTTTTTTCAAAAACGGCTCGACAACTTTGATTTTAAATTTTCTTTTAATCTGTGCGACTGCTTTTGATCATTTTTACTTGCGATTATAGGTACTATAAGGCAAGTTTTGGATTCGTGCAAAAAAAAATTTTGAGAAAGCAATCAAACATGATATTACGATGATAGAGAACACCAAAAAAGTGGGTGGCAAAATTCTGTCTGTCTGTCTGTCTGTCTGTCTGTCTGTCTGTCTGTCTGTTCGTCTACAGCCTAAACGGCTCGATCGATTTTCTTCAAACTTGGTACTAAGTGGTTTTTGGTGATTCTGCCGACATGTTTTTTTCATTTTTTTTTTAGAACCAAAAATAACGGTACCTGTCATACATTTTTTTTTGGCAAATTTACATAATCGTATTATTCTCAAAAACGGCTCGACAACTTTTCTTAAAAAAATTCAAAAATTTATTTTAGTAAAGGCTTTCTTTGGGTGGAAAACCATTTTTCAAAAATGGTTATTAATGGTACCTCCCAAAGAACCATTTTTTTGATTTTTGATTTTCTTCAAAACGGTACGACCGATTTCAATTATTTTTTTTACACAGAAACACCATGGTGGAAGGATATAAGCAAATACATGAATTATGACAACAAATGGAAATGAGTCCCCAAGAGGTAATCTTTTTATAGAAAATCCTTCTGTAGCTTCGGTTGCAGTAAACCGCACATCGGATTTGGGGGTGCGGCATCTTTCATGTACGAGCGTCAATCAAGACGCCATAATAATAAGTGAATCGTTGACAAATAGAAGAAGTCTTTCAAGAAGCGCAAATGTTACTTTTGGCTACCGCATACGTACGAAAATCGGAGCATGGAACGTTCGATCCTTGTACAGCGATGGTAGATACGAGCAGGTTGAGCGTGAAATGCTTCGTCTAAACATCAGTATCCTGGGCATAAGCGAAACTAAGTGGAGAGGAAGAGCTGAATACAGATCAGACACTGGACAGACGAGAATGCTGTATTCCGGGGAAGATGAAAGAGAGGGTGGCCAAAGACTGCATGGTGTCGGAATTATGTTGAACGAAGAAGCGAGGCGTAGTTTGATCTCCTGGGCGCCCATTTCTGCGAGATTAATGACAGCAAGGTTTCGTTCAAAAATTCGTAACGTCACAATTATTCAGTGCTACGCCCCCACAAATGAAGCGACCGATGAAGACAAAACCGCGTTCTACACTCATCTTAACTCGGTTTACAGTAGTGTTCCGAGAGCCGACATCATAGTCGTTATGGGAGACCTCAATGCCCAAGTCGGTTCAGACAATTACGGACTGGAACGCGTGATGGGAAGAAATGGCTTGGGGTCGCGGAATGAAAATGGTGACTTGCTTGTCGACTTTTGTAACGCGAATCGTCTTGTGATAGGTGGGACTGTATTTAAGCATAAGACGTGCAACAAAATTACCTGGGTGCATCCGGATGGTCAAACCGAAAACCAAATTGATCATATCATGATTCAGCAGCGATGGAGGAAGTCTATGTGTGATGTCCGGAGTATAAGAAATGCCGATGTGGGAAGCGACCACCATTTGGTTCTGATGAGTCTCAAACTACGAACCGCTGCCGTACAAAAACCAGCGCAGGATGCAGCAAGGAGCTCAAAATTCATTACGAATGCTTTAAATGACCCCAACATATGTCGAAACTATGTCACCACCCTTAACGACAGAGCCTCGTCATTAAACGGAATCCAGAATTCAACAATTGATGAGATGTGGGGTGAAATTAAAAGTGTTTTTATGGAGGCTGGATCCGAAACTGTACCCAAGCGAACGAGACGTAGAGACTCTTGGATATCCCAAGACACCTGGGATAAGATCGAACTTCGCAAATCGTTGAAAATCCAAATAAATGCTGAAGCAGATGTTCAACGAAAGGCTGACTTGCGAAGAGAGTACCGCATTGCACATAAAATGGTCTATCGCTGTGTGAGACGTGACAAGAGGGTGAAGGTAGATGGACTCGCAGATAATGCGGAAATCGCTGCCAGAAGAGGAGATATCCGGGAATTGTACCAAATAGCCAAAGATGTTATCGGGAAAAAAAGCAACACCAATCATCCTGTAATGGATGTGGATGGCACACTTTTGGTATCAATTGAGGATCAGCTTCGTAGATGGAAGGACCATTTTTGTGCCCTGCTAAATGAGGATTCAGTTGAGCAGAGTGCTGAAGTGCCCCAACTAAACGAGATGCGCAGGTCCTATAGGGGTATTGACATCGAACCCCCGTCAGAATCGGAAATCCAGACATCAATAAATCTCCTCAAAAACAACAAGGCAGCTGGACTGGACGGAATACCAGCTGAATTCCTGAAAGCCGATCCCGTAACAGCGGCTAGTATTTTACATCCGTTGATAAAAAAAATTTGGGAAAACGAAAGCTATCCCAGGGATTGGAAGGATGGTGTGATTGTTAAGTTGCCAAAGAAAGGTGACTTAAAGAATTGCAACAATTGGCGTGGTATCACCGTTTTGTCCGTTTTCCCAAAACTAATGGCAACCATCATTCTCGAGCGAATAAAGGAGAGAATCGAGTCTACACTCAAGAGGCATCAAGCTGGCTTCCGCAGTGGTCGATCGTGTGTCGACCATATCAACACCCTGCGTATCGTCCTCGAGCAGTCGATGGAATTTCAATCACCGCTTTACCTCATGTTCGTGGATTTTGAGAAAGCCTTTGATCGAGTTAACCGAGAATGTATATGGAGATCGTTGCTTGGTAGAGGAATTCCACCAAAAATAGTTGCCATTATTAAAGAGTCCTACAACAACGCAAGGTGTTTTGTTTTGCACAACGGGCAGCTATCCGACTCCTTTGTAGTGCAACAGGGTGTGAGACAAGGGGATGTTCTATCGCCAATTCTCTTCCTGCTGGCGATGGACGACGTATTGACGGCCAGTGTAGGTACAGCAGAGCGACAGGGCATTCAATGGAGACCGTTCGAAAGGCTCAGTCATTTAGACTATGCCGATGACATATGTCTACTGGCAAATAACATCAGTGGGCTGAACGGGATGTGCCAAACACTGCAAGTGAAGGGAGAGTCGAGTGGTCTAAGAATAAACAGCAAAAAGACAAAAATAATGCTCACAGGCCGCTCCACACAGCAGCGTATTATTCTACAGGAGACGCCAGTTGAAGTAGTGGAACAGTTCAACTACCTTGGCAGTATTGTCTCTGCAAACGGTGGTACGGATCTGGACGTTAAAAGTAGAATAAATAAAGCTCGTGCTGCCTTCGGTACTCTGTCCCCAATCTGGAAATCAAGTCAAATCTCCTTACGCACTAAGTTGAGATTCTTCGAATCCAATGTCAAATCCGTGCTGTTATATGCTTGTGAAACCTGGAAAGTCACGTCTATCATTTCGAAGAAATTGCAGGCTTTTGTGAATCGCTGTCTTCGCCATATCCTAAAGATTCGGTGGCCACAAATAATATCAAATGAGGAATTGTGGCGCAGGACAAGTCAAGAGCGGCTGGACGTCGACATAAGAAAGCGTAAATGGCGTTGGATTGGTCACACACTGAGGAAACCAAACAATGAAATTGCAAAGCAGTCCTTTGAATGGAATCCTCAGGGTGCACGGCGGGTTGGAAGACCAAGAACAACATGGAAATCAACTGTCTTAGCGGAAGCAGAATCCCAGAGAAAGACGTGGCCACAGCTAAAGTACCTTGCAGCAGACCGTGAAGGATGGAGACGTTTTGTTGACGCCCTATGCCCCAGCCGGGGTTACAGGACACGATGATGATGATTCAAAAAAGGCATGGATTTCAGTTTCCAATTTCAAAAATTTTGAAATATTGATGTCTGTAAAGGGTGTTCAAAAAAGGAATGGATTTCACTGTATGCACATTGCATAATACTAACTTATGTTCGTAATCTTAATAGCTACTCAAAAAAGTCATGGATTTTTGTTAACACATTGAGTACGATTTTCTGTGCATCAAATGCTCAAAAAGGCAGCGTTTACACATGCATGTTTCTGGCATACAAATTTCGCATAATGAATATTAGGTTCGCTCTTTTGGAAATCTATATGAAGTTCTATGAAAAAAAAAACGCCATTGGGCTTTGGAATTTCGTCCCCAAAAATGTCAATAGTTCAACTGAGATAATGAAAAGAAACGTCACGCAAGTTCTTGCGAACGATTTTCTTTGCCAACAGACTTTGCAATATCGATTCATGGATTTAAGTTTACAACTCATGTATGTATGTACATATGTGC